>CM055959.1:72411261-72541921 GCA_029490685.1 Schizonepeta tenuifolia
TTCTTGGTTGATCATCCAATCCCTGCCGAATGGGAGTTGACCAACGATCTCTCTGATAAAGATGCACTTTTGATTGATGTTTTCCCTCCCTGGGTGATGTATTTTGATGGAGCATCTCATAGAGAAGGAGCCGGTGACGGAGTGGTGTTTTTCACACCCGAAAGAGAAGTGTTTTTATATTCTTTTACTTTGACTGAAAATTGCTCCAATAATGTTGCGGAATATCAAGCGCTCATCCTTGGTTTGGAGATGGCGGTGGATGCAAAGAGACTACACATGAAAGTGTATGGTGATTCCAAGTTAGTGATAAACCGAATACTTGGATTGTACGAAGTGAAGAAGCTAGAGTTATTTCCATATGTCTAGTATGCCCAAAGAATCATCGCATGACTTGGAGATATAGAACTTGGACATGTCCCAAGGAGTGAAAACAAGCAAGCTGATGCATTGGCTAAGCTCGCTTCTACAATAGCCATGTCCAAGGATAAGATTTTTGTACCAGTGTGTCAAAGTTGGGTTGTTGCACCTATCTTCGAAGAAGAATATTGTAAAGATGATGAGAGCAATGTTGTTGAGGTCTTCGAGAAAGAAGAAGAAGATTGGTGCCAAGTATTGGTTGATTACTTAAAGTATGAGAAGTTGCCAAGTGATCCGCATAGAAGAGTAGATGTTCGTCGTCGTGCTGCTTGCTTTATCTTCTTTAAAGGAACACTTTATAGATGCTCATTTGATGGAATCTTCTTAAGATGTTTGGGTAAGGAAGAAGTTGCAAAAGCTATGGAGGAAGCGCATTCTGGAGTTTGCGGTGCTCATCACTCCGGTCCAAAATTGCACTTTCGAATCAAGAGGATGGGTTACTATTGGCCAATCATGGTGAATGGCTGCATGGAGTATGCTCGAAGATGTCAACCTTGTCAGTTTCACGCAATTCTCATTCATCAACTGCCTGAGCCACTACACCTTACGATTGTGTCTTGGCCTTTTGATGCTTGGGGCTTGGATGTCATTGGACCTTTGACAAAATCATCAAGTGGGCATCTATATATCTTGGCTGCAACAGATTACTTCTACAAGTGGGCTGAAGCGATCCCTTTGAAAGAAGTGAAGAAGGAGAATGTTGCTGATTTCATCAAAGGTCATATCATCTATCGACATGGGATTCCTCGTTACATCATCACTGATAATGGACGGAATTTCAACAATTCCTTCATTGATAAGGTTTATAAGAAGTTTGGATTTAAGCAAAGGAAGTCATCCATGTAAAATGCGGCAGCTAATGGATTGGCTGAAGTTTTCAATAAGACTTTGTGCAATTTGTTGAAGAAGATTGTTGCAAAGACGAAGCGCGATTGGCATGAGAAGATTGTAGAAGCATTATGGGCGTATAGAACGACATATAGAACTCCAATACAAGTGACCCCTTATTCCTTGGTGTATGGTGTGGAGGTTGTGAATCCCCTAGAGGAACAAATTCCTTCGATGCGGATTGCTATCCAAGAGGGTTTGACTAAAGAAGAGAATACTTGTCTATGCCTTGAAGAGTTAGAAGCCTTGGATGAGAAGCGATTGGAGGCGCAACAAAGGTTGGAGTGCTATCAAGCTCGCCTTTCAAAGTCTTTCAATAAGAATGTGCGGTTGCGCTCTTTTCAAGTTAGAGACTTAGCGCTAGCTGTGAGGAGATTGTTCAACCTAATTAATCTAAGTCGCACGCAATTAAACGTGGTTGTTATAGATTAGATAAGTTAACCCGAATATCGTCTGACAAGGAAGGCATAACAGGGTGATTATTGTATTACGAAAAGAACAGAAAATAAAAGAAAGCAATAAAGATTGATTGATTTGAGGTTTTGATTAATCTAAGAAATTAAAAAGACAATTAATCTAGACAGAAGTATAAACCCTAGTTCTGAGAACAAAGTAAATCATAAACATAATTCAGATGCAAAATAAAAGAAACTTACGATAATTAATTCGTAGTAGAAGTCTGTCACAAAATCCGTACGAATTGAAAGCAGTAATCTACCCTAGAATTTGGAAGAACATGAAAAACTCGAAAAAAAAAAACGTATATCTCTGCGAAGAAAAGTAATAACGAAAGTCTGGAAAATAAAACTCGTACATGGAAAATATCCAAAACCCCTATTTATAAGTAAATTAAAACCGCCTCAACATGGACGATCGCCCAGCTTGGGCGATCGTTCAACACTGAAATCTCACGCGGGCATGGACGATCGACAACCATGAACGAGCGCTGAAGACCGCTCTCTGAAGTTTTTCTCGTCCAGGGTGAACGAACGTTGAAGCTGGACGATCGCCGGGATATTCTCTCTGAAACCTTGCTCGCTAGCTCGTAGAATTGCTGGACGAACGTCGTCCTTGGACGACCGCCGGTGACAACGCTCAGAAACTCTACACCAGCGATCGCCCACAATGGACGAGCGTTCAAGTGCAATTTCTGACAAAACTCAACCTCTACTCCATCAGTTGGGCGCTCGCCCAACTTAATCTCTGCACTGAACGATCGTTGAGCCTCAACTTTGACACACTTCTCAGCCACTTCACTTGTTATCATTCACCTAAGACATAATCCTGTATTTCACAAACAAAACTCAACCAAAGACATTAGTGCATTCTGAATATAAAAACAAAACGAAATACCACGGCAATCAAACAAAATGCACTAAATAAAACCAACTAAAAACAAACAAAAACATGTGAAACAACCCCTCCACACATAAAACCTTGCTTGTCCTCAAGCAAATCTTATTAAAATTTAAACGAAGAAAGTGAAACTTGAACTAAATAACACATATCTCAATAAACTCTCAATCACAAGGCAATCTATCACTCATCAATCGAAAACAGTAATCACACAATAAATGAGTTTCCCTCCACACAAGACCTCAATCTGCCTAACATCCAAGCACAAGATCAAAGAAATGAAATAGTGGCAACAAAGAGTACCCCAACTTGACAATTTATTAAACTATGCTAAAAATAATGCGAATTCCGGGCAATCTTCACTAGGTGAATTCACGGAAAATCGGCCTCCTAGCGTGGTTTCCCATACCTATTCCTCAACTTTTAAGAACGAATTCAAGGCAATGAGAAAGAGGGGTAGAGCCCTTCACAGCACAACAAAATTAAACAAACGAATTAAACAAATGTCAAGTCAAATTGGGTTATATGGCCATAATTCATGAGGTGTGGACATTTAGAGGTCATCTAAAGTATCCTCATGTGGTTTCCCATGCTCATGGTTCCCAGAAGAGCAGAGACCTCCCAAAGTGACTCAACTTATTAGAACATTAAACAACTTTTTTTTTCTCTTCTTTTTTTTTTCTTTTTTTTTCTTTTAAATTGGGATACACCTCTAAAGCACCACGTCCTAACCTTCACTTATACTCAAAATTAAACATCAATAATTCAAGTGTGAATCGCCCCACAATTGTCATGCAACAACTGCACCAATCAATTCATAATAAAACACCTTGATTAATAAAATCTATCAAAACATGAGTTATAAACTTCAACCTCAACTTCAACATCTTAATTCCAAATAAGAAATACCCGAGGACTCACAAGATCATTATATCAACAAAAACACACCCCCCGTGAAAAAAAACATGACAATGTCCCCATTGTCAACCAAGAAGCAATAGAATAAGGAAGGGAGTATCACAAAGCAAACCAAATAAGGGGTCGAAACAAAACATAAACTCCAACAAACTAGCGATAGAACCAAAACAACGCAAAAACTGACACAAAAACAATAACATGAAATCAAAAGGAAAAGCAACAAGCACAAAAAAAAATGAAAAAGAAAAAGGAAAAAGAACGGCATACACAACCAAAGTGAAAATCACTGCTGAGCCGGCGGTGGAGGAAACGGCCCACCCGGAGAAACATTCCAACGAGCCAATTGTTGCTCCAGAGAATCCAACTGACGAGCCTGCGAAGCCATTTGTTGTTGCTGTTGAGACCAATATTGAGCGTTAGTAGCCCAACTCTGAGCCTGCTCCGCCCAATGCGTGTTCTGAGTCGCCCAATACTGAGCTTGTTGCTGATCATTAACAGCTCAACGTTGGTCATTCCTCGCCCACCGTTGCTCGTTCTGCTCCCATCGTTGATCTTGACGGTACAATTGGGCATTCTGTAAGATCATCTGCTGCTGTAAATGCCCAAATTGTGAACTCATCTCTTCGCGGAAAGAAGTAAAATCCTGCTGAAAAGCCTGGAAACCATAAGGAGCAGAGCCGGAGGGCATAGAGTCTGAAGGAATAACAGTGGAGGGCTGAGAAGCAGGTTCAATCCGACGAGGAGATTCATCCTCACTCCCCACTGCGTTGTCTACCTCATTATCTGTGTCAGAGCCGGCATCAGAAGAAACGAAAGTTTCAGGGCGAGGTACACGAGTGCCGGCAACCTCGGTGGCGTTTCACTGCGGGACGCGCCTCGTAGGGAATGAAAATCACCAAATCACGAATAATATGCCCATGCTTCAATTCAGTAAAACCCAAATACTTGAACTTCAGAAGAGCTTGAGATGACGGGGGAAAATTAGCAGGAAGGACTTTAAAATGAGCAGCCAGAGCAGTGGCCAAGTGAGGCAAGGCAGCTCGATAGGTAGAGATGCGAACAATATTCTGCAAGGTGGCAAACATGAAAGGAGCCGGACAAACTTTCTTCTTCTTCACAGCATAATCAAGTAAATAAAGCTCAATCGAATTCACCTTGTTAGCCTCAGAACGCCCCTTAATATTATAAACAATAAATTTGTGTAAAACACACAAGACCGGGTCACGAATTAACCCGCTTGGCATACCCCCTTTGTCCCAATTATCACAACCCGTTAACTCATTCCAAGCGGTAGAATGATCAAATGAATCAGGGACAACCATCTCACCATAAGACTTTCGAAAACCAAAAACTTTATTCATAGCAGAAAGCCCAGCACGACACTTGTTACCCAACAGACGGAATGAAATACCAGAAAGATTATCCTCAAATTCCATAGTGGCAATAAATTCCAAACATAATGGAGTAAACGAATTCCATTCAGTATGAGCATACTTATGCATCCCTAACACTTTAAGATACTGATCTAATTGCTCGGCAATTCCCAAAGATGTCATAATGTCCCAATCAATAAAATGTGGCAAAGTAACAAGCCGCCTCTCAAGGCGAAGATAAAGGTTACCTTCAGGGATCGTGTAAATAGGAAAGACAGCTTCAAATTGCGCACGGAGGTCCCGTAGCACCTCTTCATCGGTGTCCATTGCGTCCGCAGCAATAGCACGGGAAGTGGAAGTACCGGCTGCATTCTTGGTACGCGCCATAGAGAAAGACGTGACAAGCGGGCAATGGAAGGTCGTCAGAGAAAAACTACGAAGTCGGCAGTCCCCGAGTATGAGACAAGAAGGGAGCTGAACGGTCGCCGGATAAGGGGCAGTAACAGACGGCGCTCGCCGGTAATGGCCTCTTGAACGCTCGCCGGTATGGAGCGAGAGAAAAAGAACAGGCGATCGGGCAGAAAACGGCGAAGGAATGAGGATGGGCGCTCGCCGAAGAATGAGGAGCGCTCGTATGATGTGGAGCAAGAATTGGCGCTCCCCGGAAGAGAACGAGCGACTGATACGCACGATCAGTGAGAGCTGCGAAGGAACGAGGATACACTCGCCGGAGATGTGGTGGGCGCTCGCCGGTGATGACGAGCGGAGGAGCGCTCGTTCCAGGAATGACTGGGCGCTCGCCGGAGGGAATAATTGGGGCGAAGCGACGGTCGCTGGAAGAAGCTGGACGCTTGCTGAAAAGGGACAAGATCGGTGCTCGCCGAATGCGGTTAAGAGATCGAAATCGCCGGTGGAGAAAACAAGAACGACGACAGGTGGTCGCCGGCCCGGAATGAGCAACAATCGCCGGCTTGGGCTGAGGAATGGTGAGGTGCCAAGGGAAGAGGAGACTTCGATGTGGTGGCGAGGAGAGAGAATGAGAGGGTAGAAGAGTGAGGCGGCGGCCGACACTTAGGGCATAGATATATATATGGGGTGAAGTGGGCGCTCGCCCACAGTGAACGTTCGTCGCTTGGAGAAGGCCCAGCAAGCTCGACGATCGTCGAACTCGGGCGATCGTTGCCTTTCGTCTCTGAAGTTGACCCAAATCCGGCTTGAACGGTGCTGAACGCTCGCCCAGGATGGGCGATCATCGCCTCTCGTCTCTGAAGTTGAGGCAAAATATGCTGAATGCTCGCCCAGGATGGGCGATCGTCGAACCTACGCCATAGTACATGATGTTTTTTTTAACGGTGGGTTGCCTCCCACGAAGCGCTCGTTTAACATCACTAGCTTGACATACAAAGCTGAACTTTCATTCCGAATCTACGAGCCAAATCGACTCGACTTCTTTCACGACAGGTTCTCCTTCATAGTACGGTTTCAATCGATGACCATTGGCTTGGAAGGATTCCTGAGTCTGCTCATTGAGCAAATGAACAGCTCCAAAAGGTAGAACTTCTTGAATAAGATATGGTCTGGTCCACCGGGACTTCAACTTGCCTGGAAACAATTTCAACCTCGAGTTGAACAAAAGAACTTTCATCCTGGGCTTCAACTCCTTGGACAGAATCCGACTATCATGCAACCTCTTCACTCGATCTTTGTAGATCTTGGCATTGTCATAGGCCTCATTCCGGAGCTCATCCAACTCTGACATTTGCAACATTCTTTTCTTCCCTGCGGCCTCAAGATCGAAGTTTGTTGCCCGGATTGCCCAATACGCCTTATGCTCGACTTCGACAGACAAGTGACAATTATTTCTATACACAAGCCGGTACGGACTCATCCCCAAAATGCTCTTGTATGCCGTACGGTACGCCCAAAGTGCATCATTGAGCTTTGAAGACCAATCTTTACGAGACGGCTGCACAGTCTTCTCCAAAATTCCCTTGATTTGTCGGTTGCTAGTCTCTGCTTGACCCGATGTTTGGGGGTGATAGGGGGTAGCCACCTTGTGAGTTATTCCATTCTTCTTCATAAGCTTCTCGAAAAGCTTGTTGCAAAAATGCTTCCCTTCATCACTTATTATGGCCTTAGGAAATCCGAACCGACAAAGTATATTTTCCTGTACAAACTTTAGCACAACATGAGAGTCACAAGTCCTAGTAGGGATTGCCTCGACCCACTTGGACACATAATCAATAGCTAAAAGAATGTACTCGTAGCCAAAGGATTTGGGAAACGGTCCCATGAAATCGATGCCCCACACATCGAAAATCTCAACAACAAGAATATCATTAAGGGGCATCTCATTTCTACGACCAATAGACCCTACCCTTTTGCAACGATCACAGGCAAGATAAAAAGCATGTGCATTCTTAAATAATGAAGGCCAGAATAAACCTGATTGGAGCACCTTGTGTGCCGTTTCCTGTCCTCCAAAGTGACCTCCACAATGCGTCTCATGGCAGAACTGGAGCACCTTAGCTTGCTCATCATCTGGTACACATCTTCGGATGACATCATCCTTACCAATCTTGAATAGGTAAGGGTCTTCCCAAAAGTATTGCCTGCACACAGATAGAAAACGCTTCCTTTCTTGGAAAGTAAGGTCAGGCCTCAATTCATCACAAGCAAGAAAATTAACAATGTCAGCATACCAAGGAACCATGCCGGCACTCAAAGCTTGCTCAAAAGGGAACGACTCAAGAAAATTATCACAAATAACAGGAGAAGGAAGATTATCAAGACGAGATAAGTGGTCAGCTACAGCATTCTCACTACCTTTCCTATCCCGAATCTCTAAGTCGAATTCTTGAAGTAAGAGCACCCAACGAATAAGTCTTGGCTTAGCCTGAGACTTGGTCAACAAATAACGCAATGCAGCATGATCACTATGAATGATGACCTTAGACCCTATGATGTATGCACGGAACTTATCTAATGCAAACACAACAGCTAACATCTCTTTTTCTGTAGTGGTATAGTTTACTTGAGCAGGAGTAAGAGTCAGACTCGCATAATAAATGACACGAAGCATTTTATCTATACGTTGACCCAAAACAGCACCAACTGCAGAATTAGATGCATCACACATAATCTCAAAGGGTTCTGACCAAATAGGACCAATCACTACAGGTGCAGTACTCAACTTCTCCTTAAGCAGGTTAAATGCATGAAGACAAGCATCATCAAAAATAAAAGGCACATCTTGAGAAAGCAAATGACATAGAGGTTGACTGATCTTAGAAAAATCCTTAATGAAATGCCGATAGAAACCGGCATGACCAAGAAAGCTCCTAATTCCTTTAACATCACGAGGTGGAGGTAATCTTTCAATCACATCCACGTTAGCTTTGTCGACCTCTACACCCCTCTTAGAGACGATATGGCCTAACACGTTTCCCCTCCTTACCATAAAATGACTCTTTTACAACGAAGAGTCAAACCACTCTCAGCACACCTCGCTAAGACCCGTTCAATTTTTCTAAGGCAATCATTAAAATATGATCCAAACACAGAGAAGTCATCCATGAAGATTTCAACAAAATCATTAAGCATCTCAGAAAATATGGACATCATACATTGTTGAAAGGTACCTGGTGCGTTGCAGAGTCCGAACGGCATCCTCTTGCAGGCATATGTGCCAAAGGGGCACGTGAAGGCTGTCTTAGCTTGATCCTCAGGTGCGATCGCGATCTGATAGTAGCCTGACAGTCCATCTAAGAAACAGTAGAACTCATGGCCCACCAATCTGTCGAGCATCTGATCAATAAATGGCAACGGGAAGTGATCCTTCTTGGTGGCTGCATTAAGTTTCCTGAAATCTATGCACATCCGCCACCCTGTCACAGGTCTCATTGGCACCAACTCCTCATTATCATTCAAGACCACTGTAATTCCCCCTTTCTTTGAAACCACGTGCACAGGGCTGAGCCATTCACTGTCAGCAATGGGAAAGATGATCCCCTCGGCCAACTGCTTATAGATCTCCTTCCTCACAACTTCCATTAATACGGGGTTCAATCGCCTTTGGCCATCCCTCTTCGGAGTCGCTCCTTCCACCAAGTTTATCCGATGCATACATGTTGCAGGGCTGATCCCCATAATATCGGACAAACACCATCCAAAAGCGGCCTTGAATTTTGTGAGCATCTCGACCAATTCTTCTTCTTCGGCTGCCTTGAGCTCTGCAGAGATTATGACAGGCTTCCTTTTTCCTTTTTCAAGGAACACATACTTCAAGTTAGCTGGAAGGTCCTTAAACTCAAGCTCGATCTCCTTCTCTTCTTTAGGAGCATCTACTATGACTGGCTCATCAACATGCAGGTTGGTTGGCAGCAAGGCTTCCATAGCTGTTTCCTCTCTAAGTCTCTCCTCCAAGTCGGCGGAGCCTTCAAAAACCTCCTCAATCTGCTGCTCTTCCATAAAATAGGCCTCGGCAAGTGTGTCGATAGCATCAATGTAAGAGCAATTATCGATGCTATTGGCCGATGGAATCCCTTTATTGGCTCTGACATCGTAAGAAACTGACTCACCCAAGACTGACATCTTAATTATGCCGTTCTTTACGTCAATGAGAGTATTGGTTGTGGCCATGAAAGGCCTCCCCAATAGTAGAGTATGCACAATAAGCTTCCCTACTCGCACCAAGACATCTTCAATAACTCCTCGTGGGTGGCGAACCGATCTGTCTGCCAATTGCAAGCACATCCTTGTCGGCTTCAACTCTCCCAATTCCAACTGCTTGAAAATTGAGTAGGGCATAAGATTGATCCCTGCTCCTAAATCCAGCATTCCAGAAGCTTCCTTTCCATTCCCCATAGCTATTTTAAGCACAAAACTCCCAGGATCTCGTTGCTTTTGGGGTAGAGATTGCTGCATAATGGAGTTGGCACTTTCTGATACTAGAACTTGTTCTGGTTCATCAAATTTTCTCTTCTTGGACGCTAACTCCTTGAAAAACTTCACATACGCAGGCACGTTCCTGATCACATCAAGCAGAGGAAAATTCACATTCACCTTAGATAGCATCTTATAGAAGTCTGAAAACTGTTGGTCCTGCTTCTCATTCCGCAATCTGCTAGGAAACGGCACTGGTAGGCGATAAGGCTTTTCAGCCTTATGAAGTCGGATTTCTGCTTGCTCTTCCTCGACTCTAGGCTGCACGACCTCTGATGGTGCGTCGCCCACCTTATTATCCACCGTCTTTCCACTTCTCAACACGGTGATGGCTGAAGCTTGATGTGGCTGTTGACCTTGGCTCGGAATCTTTCCAGTCTGCTGCTGCTGCTGCTGCATCTGGTTCACAGTACCAGAAACTTTTCCCACCGCCGTCTCAAGACGCTTGATGGTTGCATCTTGAGCTTCTCTCGCCTGTCTGCTTTCTTGCATAAATGCATTGAGATTATCTTCAAACTGGTTCTTCTTAGCAGGTGGTGGCGATGCGCGCTGAAATTGTGGTGGTCCCTGCTGGAACTGACCTTGTTGAGCTAGGGTCTGCCACTGAGAATTAAAGTTTTGCTGCTGCTGCGGGTACCACTGCTGCTGCTGCTGTGGGTACCACTGTTGTTGATTAGCAAACTAATTAAATTGCTAAGGAGGATACTGGTTATACTGATGTGGAGGACGACGATTCTGAAAGTTTTCTCCATATCCCTGGCCTTGGTTCTGATTCCGCCATCCAGTGGTAGGCTGATTCTGCCATCCCGAGTTCTGCTATCGCTGATTCTGACTAGACCCTTGGCCCTGATCAAACTGCTGTCGAGGAGGGAACCCCTGTGCCGCATAAACTTCTGCGCCTCCTTCATAAGTCAACTCCCCCATTCTCTGGCACTTCTCAGGATCATGCCCCAATTCTCCACAAATACCACATGGTTTAGGAATGATTTCACGTCTAACAGGCGCCGATCGAGCTGGAGATGCCTCAGACTTATTCATCTTCAATTCTTGCAACTCTCTCATCATCCCTGCGAGTTGTTTCTGCAGCTCATAATTTGGTGCCACTGCACTGGCGTCAACTCTTCTCCCACGGATCGACTTCTGTTGTGAACTGTCTGCCAAGGTCTGGAAGATCTGGTTGAGTTCCGTAGGAGTCTTCATAGCGATGTTACCCCCTGCAGTGCTGTCCACCATGAACTGAGTAGTAGTAAGAAGTCCATCATAAAAGAACTGACTAATCATAATCGCAGACAACTGATGATGTGGGCACTGTCGGAGGAGCTCTTGAAATCTCTCCCAAGCCTCGTGGAAAGGCTCATCGGTTCCTTGTGTGAAATTCATAATCTGAGTACGAATCTCCTGTGTCTTGTGGTTTGGGTAGAACTTCAACATAAACTTCTCACAAGCATCCTTCCAAGAGTTTATAGAATTTGACGGAAGTGATAGAAGCCACGCCCGAGCCCGATCCTTCAAGGTGTAAGGCAGGCACTTGAGCCTTAATTGATCCTCTGTAAGGTCCGACAAAGGAAAAGTTTGCACTATCGAACAGAATTCTCGAATGAATTGGAGTGCATCTTCATTGGGCATGCCATGGAAGGTTGGAAGCATGCTAGAGTAATTATGCTTCAAATCATAATTCCTGACCCCGGCAGGAAGAACAATGGCCGACGTCGTGGCCTCAATAACTGGTCGGGAGTATTCTCCCATGAGCTGGTTTTCCTCAGTAGTCATATTTCTTTGAACGTTCAACTGACACTCTTCCTCGGAATCACAAAACAAATTCCCAAACAAAGCTTCGTCTTCAACTTTGTTAGGAAGTGGTTCGGTTACCTCTTTTGCTTGTTCCAAAACTGCGCTTCTCCTGTGTATGTTGTCAATATACGGTGCTAACGGTTATTTCTGACTCCTGCGACCTCGCATACACAACACTAGCACACAGATTAAACGCACCAGAGGGAGAAAAATAACCAAACAAAATTAAAATTAAAACTGTAACACAAAAATCGCCTAAAATCTTCCCCGGCAACGGCGCCAAATTAGTTCAACCTAATTAATCTAAGTCGCATGCAATTAAACGTGGTTGTTATAGATTAGATAAGTTAACCCGAATATCATCTCACAAGGAAGGCTTAACAGGGTGATTATTGTATTACGAAAAAGAACAGAAAACAAAAGAAAGCAATAAAGATTGATTGATTTGAGGTTTTGATTAATCTAAGAAATTAAAAAGATAATTAATCTAGACAGAAGTATAAACCCTAGTTCTGAGAACAAAGTAAATCATAAACATAATTCAGATGCAAAATAAAAGAAACTTACGATAATTAATTCGTAGTAGAAGTCTGTCACAAAATCCGTACGAATTGAAAGGAGTAATCTACCCTAGAATTTGGAAGAACATGAAAAACTCGAAAAAAAAAACGTAAATCTATGCGAAGAAAAGTAATAACGAAAGTCTGGAAAATAAAATGCGTACATGGAAAATATCCAAAACCCCTATTTATAAGTAAATTAAAACCGCCTTAACATGGACGATCGCCCAGCATGGGCGATCGTTCAATACTGAAATCTCACGCGGGCATGGACAATCGCCAACCATGAACGAGCGCTAAAGACCGCTCTCTGAAGTTTTTCTCGTCCAGGCTGAACGAACGTTGAAGCTGGACGATCGCCGGGATATCCTCTCTGAAACCTTTCTCGCCAGCTCGTAGAACTGCTAGACGAACGTCGTCCTTGGACGACCGCCGGTGACAACGCTCAGAAACTCCACACCAGCGATCGCCCACAATGGACGAGCGTTCAAGTGCGATTTCTGACAAAACTCAACCTCTACTCCATCAGTTGGGCTCTCGCCCAACTTAATCTCTGCACTGAACGATCATTGAGCCTCAACTTTGACACACTTCTCAGCCATTTCACTTGTTATCATTCACCTAAGACATAATCCTGTATTTCACAAACAAAACTCAACCAAAGACATTAGTGCATTCTGAATATAAAAACAAAACGAAATACCACGACAATCAAACAAAATGCACTAAATAAAACCAACTAAAAACAACCAAAAACAGGTGAAACAGAGATCAATTATCACCACTCATTGTGTTGGAAACAAGTTTGTGTCGAGATGGGATGGTCCTTATGTTGTCAAAGAAGCCTACACCAACGACGCCTACAATTTGATTGATGTAGACAATGTTAATGTTGGTCCGATCAATGGAAAGTTCTTAATGTGCTACTATCCTTGAAGGGTGGAACCGTAACACAAAAAAAAAGCAAAACAAAAAAAACAAAACAAAAAAAAAAAAAACAAAAAAAAGGGAGAAAATTAGAAAATTAAAAGAAAGAGAAAGAAGTCCGCTCCATGACGCATGAGCTTAAACTGCATGTTACTCCTGGCCACATGAGTATAAACTGTGTAAAGGCACCCACCAATGAAAGTGTACGTGGTTAAACTTCTAACTTCTCCACCAAGAGTTAAGTTAATATGGCTAATCTTGATTATCCCACCAAAAGGTAAAGTTATGTGGTTAAACTGTTATTTACTCCACTTTATCTATATAGTGGTTAAATAAATAGTCACTCTTGGCCCGCATGAGTATAAACTGTGTACAGCTCCCCCACTTAAAACTCAAATTAGTTTTGTTTCTTGAACTGCATTTTGACTTGATCCTTTTTATATAAAGAGCTATGTAGGCAGCTTGGATAGATTCTAAGTTCAGTCATGCTTTTAAGTCAATTATGCTTTGTGTCTTCCTTCAAATTGGATGATTGCAAGTAATTGAAATTCAAATTGGAGCAAGTCCTTCAAGTTCTTCAACACTTCATCATTCACTAGAGGTGCATCCATAAGTTTGTCAAGTTCTTCTTTGAATTCAAGCAATTTTTTTGAGTAATTTGGAGTGTACCTTGGAGTTGCTTCATCTTTGATGATAGCTTAACAATCTCTTCCTTCATGGAGTCGACTTGAGCAGCTTGTTCCTTTGCCCCTTCACTTGCATCATGGAACTTCTTTTGGACGTCTTTCAAGCGTTGTGTAGCAGATCCTTTAAAGTCATGAGAGGTCGATCGGGCTTTGTCATAGTCACCAGCCTTATCATAAAGTGTGTTCAAGCTCTCTTCAAGATGAGATATATCTAAGCCATACTTCTGCATGCATGACATTCCCTTGCGAATTTCATCTTCTATGGATGACAAGTCATCCACCAAAGTTCTTACTATCTTGGCTTGAAGGTCGCCCCAAAACTATTGCAAAAGTCTCTTACATCGATCGGCACAGAGAGCGGTACTGTTGAACTCGGACTTAGCTCCGACTGGTGGTGTTTGCTTTGATATTGCTTGCCTGTTGGAATGGTGCGTCCCAAGTGACTGACTTGACCCACAAGATTGATGGCAGCTTTGAGAGTCTTCAAGATCATTGATGCCAAGGACTTTCTCTAACTACAAAACAGATAAAACAAAAGTTTGTTAGAAATAACTACTTAAATGAAAGAGAGGAAAGTTAAAATGGAGAAGTGAAACCTCAAGAGTAGCTTTGCATCTACGATAGACACTATCTTCGTCAGAAGCTTCCTTAGGCAGACTAACATGACTTTGCCGACAAGAATTTGCATCATTGCTAAGAGAACCATCCAAGTGATTTGAAGATGATATTCGCTTTCTATTAGAGGATTCGTACAAGGATGTTGTTCTTTTTCTTGAATCTTTCAACAGGGCCGAAGTCGCTTCCTCATTAATACCATGGGAGTTGACTCGTATGTCCTCTTCACAGTCTTTGGGGGCATCATGTCCTTGAGGCTGTTTTAAGATTGTAAAGTTCTTTCCTATGGAATCTTCATAGACTTTTTGCCACCAATTCTTATACGCGAGCGAGTGAAGCTTTTTGAAGGTTTGAAACGAGCTTGGAATTACGGCCTTACTATAAGATTTTTGGAGCAAACAAGCACGCCAGCATTGAATGCCTTCATCTAGGCTAGCTAAGCGAATATCTTTCTTAAAGACGCCTGGAAAAGTTTGGTAGAACCCGAATTGACGACTGAAGCGATGTGGACTATAAGGTTCGACGACAAACTCATCACCAAGCTTCCAAGTTAAGTAGTTGGAGTGAATGGCCTTGAAGAAAGCACGACCGACTTCATTCGCATTCCCATCATCCCTGTATAAAGTACTCTCATTGTTGGTGATCATGATAGCATTTCAACAAATTTGATCCCACTTGTAGATTCGTTTGCGAGCATCTTCAGCGTTGTAATATCGTGCTCTTCATTCACCCGAGTATTGAATCATTTGAGGTATGCGTGGCATGTGATCAAGAGGGAAGTGAGTCTTGAAGTAATATGCTAGCCAACCATAAACGAAGTGAATAGGGAACACTGCATGAACTTGAGTGAGATCACGAAGTTTGGAGATATTGTTTAGACCTCTATAAATGGTTGTCAATATAGGGACAGTAAGAACAACCTTCTTTTGCCTCGCCATGGTGCTGACATCTAGAATGTGCTTGGTCAAATTACGTCTACTTTATCTTTGGCAAGAACAAAGGTGCTCAACCAACAAGCAAGGAATGCATGTTTTAAAAATCCGTTATGTATGAGCGCCTTTCTGCATATATAACGGAGATTTCAAAAAGCCGTTATAAACAAGTTGTTATCTATAATTATTTATAACGTTTTTTAGTCTGACGTTATCTATGAGTGTTACCTATGTTATTTTTAATAACGTATTTTTAAATCCGTTATGCTTTGTGTTATGTATGAACATGTTTTAATAACATTAAATTTTACCGTTATTAATTATGTTATCTATTAGATTTATTTTTTAATTAAAATATTGTTGGTGTATTTAATTAATATTGGATAGAAGAAATTTTCATTCCCTTCTTTGGCCCCCATTTTATCCCGCCATTCTCCACATTGCAGCTCTTCCTCCTGTCGCCGCTCCTCCTCCTGCCTCCTGCCGCCTGCCGCCGCTCCTCCGCCTACCGCCGCTCCTCCGCCGCTGGCACTCTCTTCTTCGCTCACACTAAATCCCCAAACTTTCCTTTGTTGTAAAAGCCCTAAAATTGAGATCCCCAAACCAGATGTCGACGACCTCCGCTTTGGCCAGTGTCAACGCCGGTATATCTCTCTCTCTCTCTCTCACTCTCACTCTCACTCTCACTCTCACTCTCACTCTATAAGGATCGAACTTCCACTTCCTCATTGAATAATGTATTAAGGAAGACACAATCTTCAATCTGTTTGAGGGAGTTTTATTTTCTCGGTTTTTTCTCGCCGTCAAAGCTTGTGGCCATTTTTCCGATGTCTTCGCTGGGAATCGATCAATGGCGTTTGGTTTGTTGGATTCCTGGGAATTGGGGATACACACTTCAATTACTTGATTTGATCAATTTTGCAGGCGGCTTTCTATTTGACGCAAACTAGGGTTTCATCAATTTAGATTCTCGATCTCCGGTGCTCAAGTCGGAATTGACTAACGGCATTTCAAGATTTGAGTTCCTGGGACGAAATACATTATCATAGCATTTTTAATCGTGCAATTCCGTTCAGATTTGGGGGAGATCCAATTATTGTGGGGTTTTCCGCCGGCGAGGTTTTTCCTTTCAATTTCCAGCGACGAACGGGGAATTGGATAACAGCGTTCACATATACTTGTTCCTGGGAGTTTTCTGATCAATCTAGGATTTGGAATCGAAGGATTTCATCAAGATTTGACGGAGTTATTGTACAAGGCGCAACCAATGCCGCCCTGTTCATCAAAATCTTTTTCCAATTTCCTAATTAATTCTAGTACTAATTTTTCATAACAGTTGCACAACCGCCATTACTGAACTCTCTCTCTCTCTCTGTGGAATCAAATCACATCACAGTACTAATTGAGTCAAAATCAGAAAGGGAGAGGAGCAATGTGCGAATGTTGAAAGATGGCAAGAGCTGCCGGGAAGCATAAAACGACCAAGTTCGTGTTCGTATTGGTGGGCTTATTGGGGCTCTTCCTAATTGTAGATCTGCTCTGGGGTTCATCATCTTCACCTTCTTCCAATTGGATTGTGCCAGATTCCCCCAATATTATCGATCTCTAACCTCTTCACCCCAATAATTCCGCGCTCAACACTCCAATTAAGGTCTCTGAATCCCCATTTTTACTTCAAGTCATTCAATTTCCTTGTTTTTCAACTCTCCTTGGTGATATCGGCTGCTTGAATCAGTGTTATCTTGCTCGATATTAGTGCTTTTAAACCCTTCTTTTGGTAATTTTGCTTTCAATGTGTAAAAGCTCATATATTTATTTCTGCACAAATGCATTTGGTTTTGATTACGTGATTCATGGAATCTTTAAGTGTGAAAATTGAACATCATGATTTTCAATTGACAAGAAAAACATAAGCCAGACAAGAAGGATGCTGCTGCCTCTGGGAGGGTTTTATCAGCAACTTTTGCTGATTTAGATGCTCCTGATTTAGATGCTCCTGAGTTTTATCAACCACTTGTAATATATCCTGTGCTGCTTAAGTTGTCTTGCATTTCTAATATAGCTAAATCATTCCTCATTTCCTCTCGTTTTACTTTGTGTGTTCTAGCATTGTTTGCTATCTTTGTGCTGATCGTTAACGATCAGTTAAGTTGGTTGCTGCGTGTATATTGGAAAAAAGGAGACCAAGGAGAAAGTATTAGACTACTTTGATGGAAGTCTGCATACACGAATTTGGACCATTATATCATTTTAAAACTTGGATTTCTCAACTTTTGAGATGGGATAATATATACTACATCAAAAGTATATTTGGGGAATTTCTTCTTATAATAGTTCTAGTTTCCCATGTTTTCTAGATGACAATATTAATAGCTCTGTGACTGTCAACTTTTCTCGACATTAATATGATATGATAAAATGTTGGATTAATGTATTCAAAATTACTATGTGAAAGAGCAGTCCCTTTATTATATGCCATTAGGTATATGTGAGCAAAGCCTCATCTTTTTTCTTTTTCATTAAGGTGCATTCCCATGTTGACATATACAATTTCACTGCTAAATTGCTTAGATTATAAGCTAATCTTATTTCTATCTTTTCCTTCTAGTATTTGTTTAAATGACGATTAGTAGGATTACGTAAGATAAGTGTCTATAAGATCTTCTGCTCTTCTATCTGCATTTAGCAGTTTCTTACAGTGAACTAATTAGACCAATTCAATAACTTGTAGTGAAGCTATACTCTATTATTTAGTTGAATAATCTATTAAGCTTAGTTACTTCTCATGTTTGGCACAACTTATAACATTACTCATTTATATATTTGAGGAAACGATTGATTACTCACATTTATTTAATCTGCAATGAAACCATATGTACTTTTGCTAAAAAATTTATAAGTCTGACATAACCACATTGGAAGAGTAGGACTCTCTATGAATATTTTCTTCTCCAATTAGAGAAACAACAGCAAACTCTCTGTGTGTGCCGACAATGAATTTGAAGAAATTGCTTTCTAATGGATGACTTAGTCTTTGAGTTACTAGTCCTGGAAACCTTTTTTTTTTATTTCCAACGTCACTTTATGCATGTTTCTTCTAGCCAATCTGAGAGGATCCTTCACGGTGAAGATTATCCAATTTCATATTTGTGATCTAAATTGTACTATATATTTTTAATTGGAAAGTTGTACTTGTTGAAAATGCTTGTGTGATTTTTCTATTTGTTCTATGTAGGGCTTGTGTAGTGTTCAATGACCGCCTATATACTTTTGGATGCTCTTGTCGGAATGAGGTAATCAAATTATTCATCTGTTAGAGAAGTAAACAGTACACATCATATTCATAGTATAGATTTAAGAATGTCCGACCTTTCCTGACTGTGGATTCAGGCAACCTAACAGTGGAGTTGTCCTATCCTGTCTAGATTGCTTCCTCCGTAATGGAACCCTTTACTGCTTCGAGCAAAAGCAGGTATGTCTAATTTGTCTTTTCTTATATATAGCACCTTTTGGGGAGCAAAAGGGTGCTTGTATATTTCAGGAAAATCCCCCAGATTTTACTCTATTCTGATGGAAGATCGCAAGGAGGTATGTAGATTCTCAGTCATTTTTTTTTTTCTTTTTATTCTCTCTAGTTAATATTCTAGTGCTTCTACTCCCTTTTGATAAGATTCTGGTGTTTCCGGTGTTACTGGGCTCATGATTGGTGTCTATTTGTGTGACTCTGTTTCATCTTTGCAAGAATCCATCTACAGCCAAGAATTTCTAATTTCATAATATTTTTCCAAATACTTATGACCATGGATGGGAAGTTTGTTGATGCTACACCTTATTCAAGCTCAGATTCTGACCCTACATTGCTCCTGAATGACCTTGGATTTGTAATTCTTGTGGTTAAAGCCTCCATTAATGGTACTCGAATCATAGGACGCCTATGTACTGGTTAGAGTTTAGTTGCATCTTATTACTTGTCTCCTAAAGTTAACCACAACAAATATTGACTCCCGTCAGAAATTTACTATCTTGACAGGAAATAAGAATGGTTTGCTTTTGCCTCACAATACTACAGATCAAGGTGATCGCAACTTACATAATGTGTTTGGGATAATATGTGTTTCATTGCTACTGGATATTGTTTGTTGGGTGTGTTTTATGTCACTATTATAGTTTCAGGTTTTGAGTTCACATAGTTCATGTTATTGAATGCTTTACAATTTCGTCACTTTGCAGTGTGGCTGCAAACTTGTGTTTTTTGTTGTATTCTCCTACAGATGCTTTCCGTGATGTGAAAAGGAGACTGGAGATGCTTTCCATAATGTGAAAAAGAGACGGGGAAGGAGAAGAGATGTTGTATTCTCCTACAGAACTTGTGTTTTTGTAATCGTTCTTTGGACGTACGACTTATACAACTTGTGTTTTTGTTAACTCTATTCGGATGGTGGTTGTACGAATATTTTGAATGTTATGAAATGATTTAATGATGGTTTTTATTATTTTGTTGTTTTAGAATTAATTTTATTTTCAAATAAATTATAATTTTAAGTTGTGTAACAAAAAACAAATATACATAACGGCTACTTCGTTATGTATAATAGTATAGATAAGAGATAAATATCATCTTTCGTAACGATCATGCATGTTATGTAAAAGAGTATAAATAACGGATAATTCCAAGTTATTAATTTAAGGACAAGCGTTATGTATAATATTATAGATAACGAATAAATATCATCTTTCGTAATGATCATGCACGTTATGTAAAAGAATATAGATAACAGATAATCACACGTTATTAATTAAAAGACAAACGTTATGTATAATAGTATAGATAACGGATAAAACTCCGTTATGTATGAGCGCCACATAGATAACAGCATTATACTTGACGGATATTATCCGTTATGTATGAGCGTTTTTGGCGTAGTGGCAGCCAGATACATTTCGTGTCAATATCTTTCTCTAACACTTGTCTCCATAAATGGAACTTTTTGGGAAGAAGTCCATGAAATGTGACTCACAAGCTTTCCATTGGGGTTGTAAATTGGCTTCGGACGCACTGACTTCTTCGCTTGTTTGCAGGCAGGAGGTCTTTGATACTTAAAATTACCCTTGTACCAAAATCTGATCCACTCTTCGACTGGGACTGAAGTGTTGGAAGTTTTAGAAGTATAGGAAGTATTGTAAGCTTTCGCCTTACTCTGAAGTATATGATATCCATAAAGTGCTTGCAACTTGCTGGAATACGAGATCTTCCTCTTCCATCGGCACCAAGTAACTCTTCCGCGGACGGAACCACCTCATCGTAAAGCATGCCATTCATGGGAAGTCCGGACAAAGTATGTAAGTCCCAAAGTGAGATTGAAAGCTCGTCGGAAGAAGTAAGTAAAGTATTGGTGGAAGGGCACCAAGACTCGCAAAAAGCCTTGATGACTTCCGTGTTTCGATCGTAAGTAAAAAGCGAAATATATACAGCTTCGTAAAGCCCGGTTGTGCGAAGTTCATCTCTGCAATGACTAAGTACATCCTTGGTCCTCTCCCAATAGCCTTTGAAGTAATGAGCTTGTCCAACGAACTCTGTGTTTCTTCCCACGAAAGCTTTTCATCAATCATACGTCTCCCTAAAGTAGGCAGTGGGTCTGAATCGGCCGGCCCGTGATGATGAGTGGATTGAAGAATCCAAGTCATAGCTCATTTTAACTCATTGTCTTGGCACCATCTGTTAGTATACCGACCTGTAAATCCTCAAGCGGGTCCATTTCTCCATATGATGTCGCTCATTGTCCAAAGTAAATAAGTAAGTCTTTTTACCTTCGGTGATATCTTTGAAGTAAACCATGTTGGAGCTGTAAGAACTCACAACAAATACGAAGGAAAACGTTAGCAATTGGAAAAGGTGTGTGGCTTGAAAATATAGACGTCTGCTTCGTTTATTGGAATTCACTTATTTATGTTTTTATCTGTTTTACAAAAGTGATGTCAAGATCGATATAATATATATATATATATATATATATATATAGAGAGAGAGAGAGAGAGAGAGAGAGATGGGATCTAGTGAGAATAGCCCTTAAAGTGAGAAATAGGAATAAATCTGAACCACATATTTCAAAAAAAGGGCGGGCGCGTGTAGCTCACGCGCCATTTTTTTTTTTTCTGGGCGATTTTTTCTTAAAATATGGTGCATCTAGATACACAGTATGGTGCATCTAGATACACTGTGTGGTGCATCTGGTTACACATTGTGGTGCATGTCCGATTTTTTTTTCAGTTTTTTATTTTTTCTTTTTCTGGGCGATTTTTTCTTAAAATACGGTGCATCTAGATACACCGTGTGGTGCATCTAGATACACTGTGTGGTGCATCTGGTTACAGATTGTGGTGCATGTCCGATTTTTTTTTTCAGTTTTTTTTTAACATTATTTTTCTCGACTCAGCCTTAAAGCATAGTGCATTTCCTTACACCTAGTGGTGCATCTGATTACACTGTCCCGTGCATATCAGTACACTTAGTGGTGCATCTCATGAACCACAATGTGGTAGATGCACCACACTTTACAATGAGAAGCACCACAACGTGAAACTAGATGCATCATACGTTGATATGAGATGCACCAAACTTTATGAAAAAATCAAACCTAAAAAGAAAATAAAAAAAATTGAAATTCAAAAAAAAAAAAAAAACAGGAAATTTTTCATCCGGATGCACCGCCCTTCTTAGCGAGATGTAACAGATTAGTGACTGAGATTGATTCTCATTTCTTAGGATAAGGGTCATTCTTATATGATCCTAATTCTTTATATATATATATAGGGATGAGATCTAGTGAGAATAGCCCTTAAAGTGAGAAATAGTAATTAATCTCCACCATTGATCATATCTATATATATATGATCGATATTTTTTTTTTTACTTTCAGCTCACATGAACCACTTCACATATTCAGATATGTGATCCGAATATGTGAATTGGTGCATGCGAGCTGAAAGTAAAAAAAAAACAAAAAAAAAGTCAATGGGTTGACCCGGGTTGACCCAGATTTGACCCGCTTTGACTTGGCCAAATCGTGACCCTTCATCACCAATAGATCTATGGTGGAGATCTATTCTCATTTCTTAGGATAAGGATCATTCTTATATAATTCTAATTTTATATATATATATATATATATCTTATCAAGGAAAATAAGGAAATTGTTGACACGCATAATCTAAAGGTACTTGGGATTTCGAGTTGTCCTTGACGCTTCCCTATAAAATCAGAAAAAAAATTATTAACAAAGCACACGAGATGGAATTTCGTATAGAGAATTGGTTACATTATTGAAGGCATACATGGAATGATAAGTTTGGAGGGCGATAAATAAAGTATGCAATTCTTTACATGAGTAGTTGATTAAGATAAGAGGAAGAAGTAGCAGAATTCACACCCGTTAATCGCAGCTTGAAAACAAAATCGAAAACTGGGTGCTGAAATTTCGACTCCTTCTCTGCAGGAGATCCGTAACGAAAGGTGAAGAGATGAAGAGGAAATCTTTGTGTGAAGAAAGATGTTAGTAGATAGGGCTGGTTTGAGGTTAGACCTACGCAGATTTGAGAAGGAAATAAGATTTCGAGTAGAATTCTGCTTGTAGGAAGCGTGCGATACAAGAAAAAATACTTCCCAAAATAAGTTACAATCTAGGCAAGGAAGGGAATAGATTCCTCTATTGAGATGATTCTAGAAAAGTACGAACTCATGAGGTAGTTAAGGGCCAATTATTATTTTTTTTCCCCTTGATTGTCTCAACAAAGCCATTTCCCATGAATATTTTGGGGTTTGGTTATCAACATAATCAAGTTCGGCCTATCAACCTTAATGATAATCAAGTCAAGTTTTGTTTTGCTAAGACAAGTTGTCCACAAACAAGTCTCAAGGGGTATTTATAGACGCATAAAATTAATAAATAAATATTAATTTTATATTTTATTTATATTTAAAAATTTTCTTAAAGATAAATCCTAAATTAAATAAATATAAATTGATATTTAAAAGATGAAGACTCTCGACGAATCAAAAATTAACAAGTGTCAACTTCTTGGTCATTAAGTCAAAGATTTGATGGAGATAACTACTAAAATTGAGGAGCCAATAGAATTGTGCCACCTCAGCACTAAAGCCCGTCTTGGAGTTCAAAACCCCACCAAGTCCACTACATTTTCACCTATAAATAGAGGTGATTGGAGAGGTCAAAGGACACACCACAAATCATATAAAAGAGCTCAAGGGTTGTAGGAGAATTCTCTACAATATTCAAGGCGTTCTTCGCGACATTCAAGGCGTTCTTTGTGGAGGTCAAGGAACTCTTCACCAAAAGCGTCCCAAATCAGCGTTTGATCCAAAAACAAGGCGTCGTCCCTCCGGATTAACGTTATAAGTCCAAACTTCAAATCCGATAAAGATCAAGGAGGCTAAATCTCCGAAAATTTCGGAAGTTGTTTGAAGATCTTTCAAGAACAAGTTGAAGAGGCGAATCAAAGGAGAAATATAGAGAACACAACCCGCATTTTTACTTCAAATCCGCAAATATTTATTTGTACACGATTTATTGTGTTTGTTATAAATAAATAAAATTTGTGTTTACAACGGTATTGTGAGTTGTTTGTGAGTTTTTACTCTTGCATTGAACACCAAAATCATATAAAATTATATTTTTAAAAATGTAATGCACACATCAATTTCGAGACTTCCTCGTCGAGGCAGGAAGGAAAAAAGTACCTCTGGATGTTATTTGCAGCACGCTTCTGGTAGTGTTGTTTGCGTTCAACGCCAAAATAATTGAGAAAGAGAGAAAACTAGAGGAGAGAGAGAGAGAGAGAGAGAGAGAGAGAGAGAGAGAGAGAGAGAGAGAGAGAGAACATATTGAGAGAAAACGGTGATGTTGAAGAGCCGTGGGCAGCGGTGGTGCTAGACTTGGCTGCACTACTGGTGGCAAATTGGGGATGAAGGTATTAAGGATTAGGGATTTTAGATGTTTGAGAATGAAGAGATTTTGAATTGGGGATTTCTTTCTTTCTGGAAATGAATTGGATATGTATTGGGGATTTGGAGATGAATTGTAGCGGGAGATGAATTTTGGGGAAAATTTTCGTAAGAGGGGTGTGTATCGCGTGCGTTTCCCTCCCTAAAAAAATAAAATAAAAAAATAAAAATAAGGTCTAATACATAACAGTTGGGGATAACGGTTATGGTGACAGTTATTATATTGACTTCATACATAACGTATCTCATAGTGGTTTAGTAACACCATTATGTATATAACTAAAAGATAACACTAATCCATAACGTATGGATCGATACCATTATTACCATTATATATGAGCTTAGATAACGGTTTAGGCATAACAGAATTTTCAAATGTCCGTTATCTATGACAAAAGTGCGCTGATACATAACGGTATTTTGAAATATCCGTTATGTAAGTTGTGTTATGTATGAGAGAAAATGTAGTAGTGTTTATACATTATGATGTTAATGCATTAAGTTATTGCAGTTTATGCATTAGAATATGTATGCATTACATTTCTGAAATATATATATTTATGATGTGATACAAATGCATTAAAAGGTATCATTCTCATATTCTCATATAAAACTTATTCTAACCAAATCTCTAAGATGCACCAGATTTTCGAGGTTTTTTTTTCAATTTTTTTTTTCAAATTTTCAGATTTATTTTCCCACATTTTTTGGTTTACCTCTTCGTTTTTTTATTTGCCGCTTCTTCTTTGGTCAATATTCGAGTGAGGAAAGCCGAAGGCCTCAGAGCGAGCCGAAAAATCCAAATTGTTGCCGTAAAATAGGAGAGGAAGGTATAGCTGGGAAAAAAAATCTAAAAAAAATGAGAAAAAATCGGACATGCATCACAATGTGTAACCAGATCTCATTATATAGTGTGGTGCATATGAAAACATGATGTGATGCATATGAGGTGACCGTTAAAAAAAACAAAAAAAAAGTCAACGGGTTGACCCGAGTTTGACCAGCTTTGACCAGGCCAAATCTTGACCATCCATGTAGATGTAATCAATGGTGGAGATTGATTTCTATTTGTGTGTGTGTGTGTGTTTGTGGAAAGAGGATAAGGTGAGAATACTATTTTAGGTGAGAAATAAGAATAAATCTAGAAAATTGATCTTTCTAACTCAATGGCTCAGATTTAACGATGCATTAAGTTATTATATTTTATGCATTAGAATATGTATGCATTACATTTCTGCAATATATGCATTTCAGATGTGAGAAAAATGCATTAAAATGCATCATTCTCACGTTCTCATATAAAAGTTTTAGTTTCACTAGATCCTTGATATAAGGATAATCATTGGGCAACAATTTGAATTTATAAAATTTGGATTAAATTATATCATTCTCACGTTCTCATATAAAATTTATGTATATATATCATAGCGAAATTGTATATCATAATGTATTGAAAATTATTGAAACATTGAGACGTTAGCTATATATTGATTTTGTGAAGTAGGCTTTATTTTTAATTTATCTTCTATTTTTTCAAAAAATAGTAGTTCATGATATATATGTGTGTTCTTATAGTCCATTTCATGGTTGATTGTTTATAAAATGACTTAATTTATTATTCTTGTGAAATTTGTTGTAGTATTAAACTCAATTAATAATCAATTTGTATGAATTTTATGGATTGTGCAACGTACGCACACTAAACTAGTTACATAAAAATACTTGAACTAAACTATTGTACATATAATGATAAAAATGAAGAACCAAAAACGTTAGTATATGTATTATCAGTTAATAGTGTCTAATCCATCGAAAATCCTTCGACGGGTAATCTATCATATTATGCTAGTGAGTCAACTTTTGAAATAGTCATAATGGAGATTAAAACCTAATTATGGCCTACCCTCTTCATAAATACAAATTCCAGCTATTATTTGCACTTTGGGACGGACTTACCCTTAATGATTAGGGCGCGCGGGTCGCGGGTTGGTTCGCGGGCGGGTATCACGATTCTTGTGAAGTTGGTACATTTGGTACGAATTTAGCCTTATTAGTCCCAAATGTGCCAAATTTAGTTAGTTTTTTTTTGTATATATATATGGTACAATTTTAGTCTTATCAGTATCAATTGTTTCAAATTTAGTACAATTGGGACGAATGATCTAATTTGTTCCAATTGTGCCAAGTTATGATTGTGGTATAATCGGTACAAACAGAGTCCATTTATACCAATATATTAGGAAAATTAGTAAAGGTTTTGATTTATCTCAAAACCCAACTGACCCTAACCGAATAGATGAAAGCCATCAGTCTGAACTTACCTAGAGCTTACTATTTGAGCATAGGGATTTTTATCTTTACAGGATTAAAGCAGAAGAATACAGCCAAACTGAAGAAGACAGTTCGTGAGGGACTCAGTGGAAGCAAGAATTCAGTTGGACCACGAACTCAGTTGCACAACGCCTTAACTGACTCCTCAACTGAACCATGCAGCTCAAGCGTGAAGAGAAGTTGTGTCGAAGCCAGACGTCATAAAGCTGAGAAGAGAAGACTTTAAAGACGTTGAAGGCAGAAGAGTTGAAGTCCGAATTCAAATCTATTCGGAAGCACAAGTCAACTGAAGAACTTACTATAAATGGCCCAACAACAGAGATGCGCAAAAAGCGAAGGTCATAGTTGTCATTTTAGGAAAGTTTCCTATAAAACAGATGGATTGTCATGCTTTTGGCAGAGATCTAATGATGAGGGCGCGCGGGTCGCGGCTTGGTTCGCGGGCGGGAGGGATCGGGTCATGGATGGGTATCACGATTCTTGTGAAGTTGGTACAATTTGGTACGAATTTAGTCTTATTAGTCCCAAATGTGCCAAATTCAGTTTGTTTGTTTGTTTTTTTTAAAAAAAAACTTTTGTGGTACCTTTGGTACAATTTTAGTCTTATTAGTATCAATTGTTCCAAATTTAGTACAATTAGGACGAATGATCTAATTTGTTCCAATTGTGTTAAATTATGATTGTGGTATAATCGGTGCAAACAGAGTCCATTTATACCAATGTGTTAGGAAAATTAGTAAAGGTTTTGATTTATCCCAAAACCTAACTGACCCAACCGAGTAGATGAAAGCTATCAGTCTGAACTTAGGTAGAGCTCAGTGTTTGAGCATATAGATTTTTATCTTTACAGGATTAAAGCAGAAGAAGATAGCCAAACTGAAAAAGTCAGTTCATGAGGGACTCAGTTGAAGCAAGAATTCAGTTGGACCACGAACTTAGTTGGACAGCGACTCAATTCACTTCTCAACTGAACCATGCAGCTCAAGCGTGAAGAGAAATTGTGTCAAAGTCAGACATCACAAAGCTGAGAAGAGAAAACTTTAAAGACATTGAAGGCAGAAGAGTTGAAGTCCAAATTCAAATCTACTTGGAAGCACAAGTCAGCTGAAGAACTTACTATAAATGGCCCGACAACAGAGATGCGCAAAAAGCGAAGGTCATAGTTGCCATTTTAGGAAAGTTTCCTGTAAAGCAGATGGAGTGTCATGCTTTTGGCAGAGATCAAACGTCTCATTCCAGCGGCTAATTAGATTTCCCTCTATAAATAGAGGTTTCCACATCAAAGCTCATGGGGATTACAGAGAGAGAGAAGAGATAAAAACAAGAGTGCAGAAGAAGCAACAGACCACCACTCTCTCTAGCAAGAACAACTCAGTCGAAGAACAAGTAGAAGTCGAGTGTCCACACCTTCTCCAGTTTTGTCATCTAGCCTCTCAAAAAGTCCTTTCTTTGATCGAGTTTAGAATATAGGTTCTTGCTTTTTTATTTCTGAGCAGACTCTCTTCTAAAAGATCGAGTCTCTAAACCTTAGGATGAAGCCTCCACTTCTCTCTATGTAGAAGACTTCATAGTTGGATAAACCCAAACCCCTAAACCTTAGGTCTGTCTTTAAACCCGCAATCAAAGACACTAGGTCCCTCAAAACCCGCAATCTAAGAATAGATACCTTAGAACCCGTAATCTAAGACTAGATCCCTTAGAACCCGTAATATGAGACCAGGCTGTACACTTGCCCGCAAAAGTGTTGTAAGGTTTTGTTCCAACCCATAATCGGACAGGTAGATTGCTTGGTACCAATAAACCAAGTGGAACTTTTGATAAGCATGCATAAACTTATCCAGTGGATTACTTCCCCCAAAAGGAAGTCGTGGATGTAGGAGGTCAATCTCTGAACCACATTAAAATACTGTGTCGTTTACATTTCTATATTTACATTAAGTATTTAAGTTTCAGTTACCTAACCAACTGACTCTGCATACAAACTACCTACAAACTGTACATTTACAAACTGCATTAAGTTTTGGGAATTTGACCTTCCCTGTTTTCATAAAGGTTTCAGTTTAAGTAACGAACTTTAATTTCCACCAACTTCCACATAGCTTAACTCTTTGAAACCTCAGTTAGATCACACAACTGACCCTTAGCCAAAGAAGTCAGCTGTGCACCTGACTGTGTGATCAGCTCCAACTAACTCTCTCAGTTGTTGAGCGAACTGACCTCAGCACTTCACTTAGTGAAAAGATTTTGAAAGAAAAATCACAACTGGTGTATTCCCCCCCATACACCAGATACTTGTTACTGGGACCATCAAGTGGTATAAGAGCAGTGGTTCAAAAAACTGCTGACTCTAGTTCACAAGGTGTGAGTTGAGTAAATTTTTCAGTGGTCAACTGAACAGATCTTTCTGAAAACCTTTAGTGCATTCTGCTGCATTTTTTCTTGTTTATCTCTTTTGGTGTGCACTAAATATGAACCCGACGTTGCTTGGAAGCTTACCGAAGTTCTCCGTGGATGACTACTCCACATGGAAGTTTCGTCTGAAGATGGCACCAACTGCCAGACATCACATGATGTGGGAGACTATCAAAAATGGTCCCATTCGTGTGACTCAATCAGTATTGGTCCCTTCCACTACTCCTGGAGAAGGAGAGACGACCATGAAGGAAGAACCAAAAGTTCCAGAGGCATACACTAAGGAAGAAAGAGACATCGCATAGCTTGATGACATAGCAAAAGGTGTCATCTCTTCTACCGTTGGCAAAGCCTACCTTCCGAAGATTATCAATTGCTCCACATCAAAAGATATGAAGGAAGCCTTAGCTGCACTCTGTGAAGGCTCTGACGAGATAAAGAAGAATAAATTCACCTTAGCTTGTCAGAAGTATGAAAACTTCTCTCCGCTCACTGACGAGTCTATCGATAAGATGGAGCCTGCTATTCACAGAGGTCTCAAGGACATTGAGAGTATCATAAAGGGCAAATATTCTCAGCGTGAGATGAACTTGAAAGTTCTCTCCACATTAGGTAAAGACTGGATGGTTTACAGAGTCGTCCATCAAAATCGGAGTAACCTTAGTTCGATGAAAACTGACAAGCTGTTCTCCATGCTCAAGGTGAATGAGTATGACATCCTCCAACTGACCGAGCACAACTCAGCGACCAAGCCAATGGTGGTTCGAACTTACTCAAGAAGATCCAAGTTCGCTAGACCATCACAGTCTCCTCAGCTAGAGATCGACTGAGCAGGTTCGAACTTCAGAAGAAGGTCGATGAAATGACCAACTAACTCCAGGAGATGAACTCCAAGATCAAGAAGTACATGAGGATCAACAGGAGCAGACGGAGCTCAACTGAAACCTTCTCAAGGAATTAAAGCGAAGGATGCTTTGAATGCGGGAAGCTAGGACACTTCAAAGTTAACTGTCATGATCTCTCCAAAAAGAAGAAAGATGACACCGACGTGTTTACAGAGTTAGAAGGAGAAGAAGCTGACTCGCCATCAAGCTGAGGAGGAATAGACTAATGCTTCATGGCATTGCCGGAAGAGTCCACTGATGAGGTAAACTCTTCTTTCCATCCCTCTCATATTATCTCTTTCGTTAACCAACGTGTAGGAGAATTAGATGAAGACATCCAACCATCTTAGGATGAGGCCGAACATCTGAGTAGATTGTGGACTGCTCAAAGTCTCAGTCACATTCAGTCAGCAATCTATATGGATGAAGAAGGAAGAGTGATTGGAGCTGATCCCTTAGTTCGAGCCATTGAGAAAACTCAAGTCACTAACCTGTCGGACCCAACTGAGTGTGGGTACCTAAAGTTATTCTTGTGTTTTACAAGACCAGGATGAAATGAGGAAAAGAAGAGTTGCAAAGTCAGTCTGGGCGCTGGATATCGGATGCTCCACTGTCACACCCCGACTCCCGAGGTGCGACTAACGAACAATAACACAACTTAACCAACTAACAATCAACTCAAATACGGGGAACATGCTCGGGAAAACATTAATGAAAAGCAGCGGCACTCGAATAAGGTTATCAAAGACATAATGAAGTAATAACCGAGCATTTAAATTCACATATCAACAAGAATATGATAAGAACTTCAAGTTATGGAGAACGAGATTCAACAAAAACATTTGAGTCATCGAGCATATAGCTCGGAACAAAAACAAGTATCAAAGTGTATATCAACAGACTTTCATTTCAAAAGAGTTGCAGCGGAAACTTGACTCAATTCCCAACATTCACACGTATGAAGACGTGCAAATGCCAGTCCGACATCCGAATCGACTCAACCAAAAACACCACACCACTAAGCGTCCATGCCATCACCATCCTGTCAACCTGCACGTTTAGAAATACACGCAGGGCTGAGTACTTCGTACTCAGTGAACATATGCCGAAAATATTTGGAAAAAAGATGCTCTTAAAGCTATATCAATTGGACTTGCCTTGCCGAAACATCACAAGTAACTAAGAAATTTGAAACGATTTTACTTGTGCATGCTAAAAACATTTTCTTTTAAATAGACTGCGCAGTCAAAACATAATATATATACTCAACAGTATGCATCATCTGTCATAAATTCTCTCACTGTGCCGAGAAGTAGGCCTCCTTCTCGAACACTGTGACCGGCCTAACCGTAGCAAGGCTCACAATCACCTCAACATTTAACATACCACACGTGGGTTTCCTGCCTTTCACAGGATGATAATATCTCAAACAAACAGATGATAACACATACTAAACTCAATAAAAACGGCAAGTCAATCGCATTTAAAAATCACATAATAATACTCAATAGTATAATAACATTCATCGATAGTTTTGGTTTAGAAAAGTCCACCTGTCTTCCGACGTTCTAGCTAGGTGGCTTACGGGCTATTTGTCCTCGCTTATCTTTCCGTCCGGCTTGATCCTTCACAGTTCGACATCGATAAAGAAGATAAGATACTACGCAAAGACGGATATTAGACGTTGGTCTCAACTGAAGGACTTCTACTTGAGTCATTTCTCTCTATGCTATTCTTTTCTAAAGGTCTCGCATTCTCGTCTCTAAGCCATTAACTCTATTCGATAATTGGTTAATACTACTAACCAATGTCTTAGCACCTCTCGCTTTAATTATGAAACGTCGTCTATCTAAACTCCATTACTCGAGTTTTCTTTTATAAACTTAATCAATTCTCGATTTAATTAATAACTTAATAACTCAATTATTTTGCATACAAAACAAACTTAGTAATTTTTCACGTCATCATCAAATAATATCATTTACTCAAGCATATTAATTCAATTGCATAATAATTTCAAATAAATCACACACATTGTTTCGAATTCAATCATATTTCAAAACACGTTAACATCTACTTAATTTTTATTTTAGAACTTAATTCAAATACAAATTCTTTTTATGGAAACTCAAACAACAAAAATTATCTTTCTCGACTTATAAACAACACTTTTCCAAACTCGATGTCTTATAAAACGTATTATAAATCTTTACTCAATTAATAAAAATTCTTTTTAATTTTATTAAACTTTTGTGAAATAGGAATTTCATTTCTATTTCTAACTCGATTCTTATTCTTAACTTAAACTATTACTTCTTAGATTATTATTAACTCGACAATTCTCTTCGGTTTATATGAAGTATCAAATTTATCATAGAACATAATAATCAATTTTTCCTTATTTTTACCTAATTTTCGGTATTAATAAAAAATTAGGGTTTTTAATTTCTTTTTCTTCTCTTAATTCATAGATTAAATCCTAGAGTTCGATTCTCCTATCGATTTCTCCTCACTCGATCTTCATATCGATAATCCTAGTTTGCCTAAACATAAAATAAATACCATGCATGCATGTTTTCTTTCTTTTAGGGCTTATAGAGATGCATATATACAAAAATCAAATGAATATCATACTTTTAGAAAATAAATTCGATTTCTTCTCCTTGATTCCTTCTTTGGCCGAAAATGGTGGAGAAATAGAGCTCAAACTTCTAGCTTGGATTTCTTTTGGAAGAACTTGTCTTGAATCCCTCAAGAAAATATGAAACAACAATTAATCATCCATTTTTAGGGCTTAAGAGCCGAAAATAATGAAGAATGGGGGATGATTATTGGATTTTAACTCAAGAACTTGGAGAATTATTACCTTTCAACTTGGGGTTTGAATGAACTAAGATGATGATGATGATCTTCTCTTGATCTTCATGGGATTGGAGCTTGAATGCTAAGCTTTAATGGAAGAAACTCCAAGTATGTAATGTGTGTGTGTATTCTCGGCAATGGGGGAGAGGGAGAGAGAGGATTTTTCTTCTTTGGTTGTTTGATGGAGAGTTTTAGAGTGTTAGATAGATAGAATGAAAGAATTTCTCTTACATAGAGAGAGTGAGAGACGAAAGAGAGAGAGATGGGTTGTAGAATGCATGCACTTGATTACCAACACATAGAATCTAAATGATGATGTTGGTGTTGGAACTTGGTTTGAGAGAGTGATAATGGTTTGATGTGATGGATGTTTGCATGAAATCTCCATATCACAATTTACTAAGATATTGTTAAGAATATTAATGATGAATGCTATTTAGTAGGTTTGGAGAGAGAGATTAGGGAGAGAGATAGAGAGATGGCGGTAGAGAGGGAGAGAGATGAGTGGAATTTTTCTCAATATTTTATTACGGGTATTACTTACCTGGTCGTAAAAAGTTTTCCGGATAAAAGGTCCGTATTATTCCATTTATGCTAAAAACGGGTCTAATCTCTCCTCGTCTCGTTTCCGACATTAAAAACATCTCAAACCTAATTCACATCTCATTAAATAAATTAAGGATTCCGATTATCTAATTTTTAGGTCTAAATTTCATATAACAAAGAAAACTTAAAATTAGTCGGCTTATTAATCTGCTTATTAATCCTTTAAAGATTAAATTCTCATAACTCTCTCAAATTATCTCGGATAAGCTTCTATCTTATCTCAATAATCTTAGGATTAATTCTAGGTTCAAAGATTTTAATTAGAATCTATTCTAAGTTCATCGATGCATAGCGATTTCTCGGTTATTAACAATATCCACTTCAAAAATCTTCGGAAATTTTCTGAAAATCATACTCGTACTCATTCTCATACAAACAAGCTCAATATATGCATCACATTATCATTTCAAGAAATAGAAACAAATAATCTGATGTAAAAACACATAAGGCATTTCAGTCGTTTTACTCATTTCTACTTATTTAGAAAAAAAAAATTATTCCTCAAATTTCGTCATTTAAACTTATAAGGTTATTTAATACGCTTTCTAATGTTATAGAAGCTCGGGGTATTACATCCACAGTAAACCCAAAGGGTCTGGTACATTCGAAACTAACCTAGTGACTGTTAAAAATGTTTCCGTTGTTGATGGAGTGAAGCATAACCTGCTTTCCATAGGCCAACTCTGCGGTAATGGTTTTTCTGTAAAGTTTGATGCACAGGGTTGCAGGGTGAAAGATGTCAAGACCAAGCATATTCTCTTATTTGGTAGACGATTTTCATCAGGTGGAGTATACTACACAGACTGGTCGAGCAGGTCACCGTAAACGTGCCTTGTATCCAAAAGCAGCTCAGAGATAAGCTGGATGTGGCACAAAAGTCTCAACAACCTCAACTTCAAAATCATAAACAAGTTAGCTCGCCAACAACACGTAGTTCAAATACCAGACTTGAAGCATAGTCCGACGCATCACTGCAGCGCATGTCAACATGGAAAATTGGCTAGAGCATCATTCCATCTTAAAATGACGCCCTTCACGGATCGTATTCTACAATTGATCCACATGGATCTTTTCGGTTCGGTCAGCCCTAAGAGTTTGAGAGGAAACGAATACACTCTTGTGGTCACTGATGACTATTTGAGATACACCTGGGTGATCTTCATGGCGTATAAGAATGAGACAAGAGAAAAATTGCCTAAGTTGATGGATAGACTTGCAAACCAACGAGAAAAACCCTTAGTATTCATCCGGTCTGATCACGGAACTAATTTTCTCAATGAGACCATCATTGAGTATTGCGAGAAGAAAGACATAACTCATCAAACCTCAGCTGCAAGAACTCCACAGCAGAACGGAGTAGCTGAGAGGAAAAATCGAACGCTGAAAGATGTAGAAACATCTATGCTGACGAGCTCAGCCTTTCCAAAACATTTTTAGGCTGAGGTAATTAATACAGCATGCTACACTCAGAACCGCTCCTTCCTAACGAAGAGGCAAGGAAAAACTCCATACGAACTATGGAGAAACAGGAAGCCTAACCTTTCTCATCTTCATGTTTTTGGTTCTAAGTATTATATCCATAACAATAGGAAGATCAGTTGAAAACCTTCGAGCCAAAAGCTATGAAAGAAATATTCTTAGGATATGCGGCAAATATCAAAGCTTATAGAGTTTTCAACACCAGCACCAAAATTATAGATATAACATCTCATGTTATGTTTGATGAATCTACTTTTTAGTGTAGGGAACATGCTAAATTGCAGACAGTTGAAGGAAGCGCACCCGTACAACCATCTGAGATCGGATCTTAAGTTCAACGACTAAAGAATTTGGCAGAGCCGTTTATTTGGTCAGCAGAATAAGAAGAAATATATTCTTCTAAACATGAGCCTGAGGATCCCATCACAAATCAAGGGGGAACTCCAGAGTCAACAGATCAAGTGCCAACTCCAGTTGACACTCAGCCAGCATCAGCAACTGACCAGCATCCAAGTCCAGGACCTTCAAGTCCATGACTAGCCAGCACACCAACTCATCCTCCATCTCCAAGTGAGGATCGAACTGAACTAGAAGTCAGAACACCAAGCTCGGCACCTCGAGCATCTCCAATACCGGATTATTCCATCACAATGCTTGAAGCTGCTAAGCGAGCAAGGAAGAATAAACGATGGTACGAAGACCACATCAAAGATTCAGTGATAGGAAATCTGGAAGTAGGAGTTCAAACCAGAAGATCATCTCAAGTTGTAGATCCCACAACATACGTTTCCATTCAATCAACTCAGTCAGGAACCCCAGCTAATGAAGAACCAACTTTAGTAGCTCAATACGCCGATAAACTCGGGATACTTGGCAAGTTTGATCAAGTAGGAGATGTGGCTATGACAGCATGCTATGTAGCTGACGTGCCTGAACCTAAAGACATCTTGGAAGCTTTAGGATGCATCCACTGGACTTAAGCCATGCACAAAGAGTTAAATGAGTTCCTCTGAAACTGTGTTTGGAAACTTGTTAAGAGACCTGAAGGAGTCAAGGTGATATGCCTGAAGTGGATATTCAAGAATAAGTGAGATGCCATTGGATACGTAGTGAGAAACAAGGCTAGACTGGTAGCTCAAGGCTACTGCCAGCAAGAAGGAATATATTTTGAAGACTCCTTCGCCCCAGTTGCTCGTTTGGAAGCAATTCGGATTTTCCTAGCCTATGTCACTTACCACAAGTTAAAGATATATCAAATGGACATGAAGTGCACATTTCTTAATGGCAAAATCAAAGAAGATGTTTATGTGGAACAACCTCCCGGTTTTGAAACTGTTGATGGTAGAGTCTACAAGCTCAAGAAAGATATATACGGACTGAAACAAGCTCTACGTGCATGGTATGACACCTTGTGCAGATTTCTACTAGAGTCTGGATTTCTCCGAGGCTCTGTCGACAAAACACTCGTTACCATCAATTTTGGAGAAGAAATCCTGGTGGTACAAATATACGTCGACGATATCCTCTTTTGATCAAAATTCGAAGCTTTGTGTGAAAAATTCTCCCAACTCATGAAGGAAAAATTCGAGATGTCTATTATGGGAGAGATGAACATTTCCGTGGGCTGCAAGTCAAGCAGTCGCCAGAAGGAATCTTCATCAATGAGTCCAAATATAAAAAGGAGCTGATTTCCAAGTTTGGACTGAAATCGAGCCAAACATCTCCTAGTCGACCAGACATCTCCTACGCAGTTTGGAAGATCAACCCTAGCCAGGAAGGGAAGCTTGTTGATGTAAAGAAGTATAGAGGGATCATCGGCTCATTGCTATATCTAACTGCTAGTCGACCAGACATCTCCTATGCAGTCGGAGTCCGTGCAAAATTTCAAGTTGAGCCTAGGGAAGCTCACTTGCAAGAAGCGAAGAATATCATCAAGTATCTTAAAGGGACAATTCATATGGGACTTTGGTACCCAACTGATGATAATATCAAACTGACAGGCTACTCAGATGCAGACCTAGCTGGAGATCAAGTTGATAGGAAATCAACCTCAGGTTATTGTCAGTTTATGGGAAGCAAGTTAGTTTCCTAGTTTTCGAAGAAACAGGTGTATGTCGCCACCTCCACAACTGAATCGGAGTACATGGTAGCCAGAAGCTGCTGCATGCAAGTACTCTAGCTTTAGCAACAACTAAGAGATTATGAAGTGGAGATAGGGCAAGTACCCATCTTCTGTGACAGCTCAAGTGCTATAGCCATCACGGTGAATCCAGTTCACCATCCAAGGACTAAGTACATCGACTTTAGACATCATGTCATTTATGATCATGTCAAAAAGGAGGACGTCATTGTTAAGAAAATTCACACTGACATTCAGAGAGCTGATATTTTCACAAAGTCTTTGGTGGAAGCTCGATTTAAGATGTTGTGTCAACTCCTTGGATTGCTCAACCCAGTCAAAGAAGAAGCCATGCAGATGGCTTGAGGGGGAACTAAACAAGTTCGCTGCCCCATTCGGTTCAGCAAAATGACAAAGTCTAACCTCGACTGAACTGACGACTTGAGTCAGTCGAGTGTATGTTGAGTTAAGAAGACAATCGAGATCCATGCCAACTGAGCGGTACTCTATGTTAACATGTTCCTTATTTTTAAGGTGGGTGTTTCGAAATAAATTCAAACATTTGTTTACTAGTTATTTAAAATGAATTAACCCAGCGGTCACATTCCCTGAAAAGCTAGTCTAAATCTATAGACCATGCTTTTAGACCTACTTTCCTCACGCGCGCGAGTGTCAGTCACTGCCCTTGACATGTTCTATCACCATCATTCTTGGAAGTAGCTTTTTCTGAAACGGCACGTTCAAGACTGTCGTTTATCCCAAAGAAAACTATGAGATTTCATCTAATCCATTGATTCGGATCCCTCTCCCTCCTAAAAATAGGAGGGCCTTGCAATTTGTTTTGCATATCTATCTACAACAACAAGATTTTCTGCCTTATCTCATGAAATATTTGCTTTGTGGTTTTCTCTCTTGCTAGGATTTCTCGAGAATATGCTTTCCCACTTTGCAAAGCAGTCCTCTTCATCCATCAGCCCTAAATCAGTGAAGCAATCAGTTCAGCAAGAACACTATGTTCGTGGCTACATGAGACGCAGACGTATCAAAGGACGACTAATAAAATGGATGATTTGTGGTGTCAACCAACTAATGCAGCTCCCTGAGATGTTCTTCCAATTGCATGTAAGGATGAAGATCTGCAATCCCACGTCACCAGAACAGGTCGTTTGTTACCTGTCCATCATGAGTCCTTGGCGGATCTACACATTCCCTCCTGAGACTACTTTGTGCAAGGACTTTCCTTGTTCACAAGCTCATCTCAGTTGAGATTCCTTTCATAAGAGATGTAGCAGCTATACAAGAAGAAGCACCAAGAGTCGTTGTTGTTTGTAAAGTCTTGCTAATGTTCTTCCTTGGCCTGGAAGTTAAAGAAAAATGGGCACGATTTTTTACCTCCTCGTGAATCGTTGCCGGAATGCCCTCCTACTAATCTGTGCTACATCTTCCTTTTATTGATGCCAAAAAGGGGAAGTAGTATAGACAGTCACCTTGAAAGTTTTGCTTAAGTCAACACATCTTTTTTAATGCCACCTCAGGTGAACTAAAATAGGAATGGAGATCCTAAAAGGTTGTTGAAGCTTCAAGAAAAGGAGTATGACCTTAGCCTCCAGCCGTAGTATGAAGGTTTTAAAGAAAAAAACCTTCTTGAAGGATAAGAAGGCGTTTCTGTAGAAGATCAAGGCTTAAGGACAGACGACTGATGAGAAATCAGTTACCTCACCAAGTTGCTTGAGGTAGGTATTTAGTTGAGCTGAAAATAAATACCTTTAACTGACTTCAGCCGCCGGCCTTGACAAAGACATGCTAGGCTACTGAAGGAAAGGCTGATAAACGGTCAAGAGAAGGGATGAGCCCAGCATCCAGCCTTGCTGAAGATGAAGAGTAAAAAGAAGAAGAAGACGAAAACCCTAGAGTAGGTTAGAATGTTAGGACTGTAGTTAGAAAGAACTCAATTGTAACTGTAATCACTCCCCAATTTGTTATCTATAATAACAAGTTGTTGGTTATTAAAGGTCTTCAGTTATTAACTTCACTTGATGACAACTATCTCGTTGTCCAAGTTTGAGGTTAATTTTTATATTTTATCCTGTGCTAACCCCTATCCTCTTATAGACTATAATTAAGTTTATCTTTTAGTCTTTTTGGTATCAGTTGTATGGTATCAGTTAGGAAAGTTAGGTGGTGTCAGTTTAGAGTTTTGGCATCATCAAAAAGGTGGAAATTGTTGGGAAAATTAGTAAAGGTTTTGATTTGTCCCAAAACCCAACTGACCCCAACCGAGTAGATGAAAGCCATCAGTCTGAACTTAGCTAGAGCTCACTGTTTGAGCGTAGGAATTTTTATCTTTACATGATTAAAGCAGAAGAAGATAGCTAGTCTGAAGAAGATAATTCATGAGGGACTCAATTGAAGGAAGAGTTCAGTTGGACCACGAAGTTAGTTGGACAATGACTTATTTGACTCCTCAACTGAACCATGCAGCTCAAGTGTGAATAGAAGTTGTGTTGAAGTCAGACGTCACAAAGCTGAGAAGAGAAGACTTTGAAGACGTTGAAGGCAGAAGAGTCGAAGTCCAAATTTAAATCTACTCGGAAGAACAAGTCAGCTGAAGAACTTACTATAAATGGCCCAACAATAGAGACGCACAAAAAATGAAGGTCACAATTGACGTTTTAGGAAAGTTTCCAGTAAAGCAGGTAGAGTGCCATGCTTTTGGCAGAGATCAAACGACTCTTTCCAATGGCTAATTAGATCTCCCTCTATAAATAGAGGTCTCACATATCAAAGCTTGTGGTATCGAGAGAGTGAAGAGAGAAAAATAACAGTGCAGAAGAAGCAGCAGACCACCACTCTCTCCAGCTAGAACAACTCAGTCGAAGAACAAGTAGAAGTCGAGTGTCCACACCTCCTCATGTTCTTTCATATAGCCTCTCAAAAAACCCTTCTTTGATCGAGTCTAGAATATAAGTTATTGTTTATTTATTGCTCAGCAGACTCTGTCCCAAAAGATCGAGTCTTTATGCCTTAGGACGAAAGAATCTTCCGAATCTGTTCCAACCTATTCCACATCAATCTAGCTCAGTCTGAAGCACATAATCATCATTTTGTATCAACACAACTTGTAACACTTCAGTCATACTAGCTTCTACATAAATCTATTAAAATAAAGATAAGACTAAATCAAAAAACATGGTTGTTCAGAAACATCAAACTCGACAGACTCGACAAACAACTCACTAAACATAAAACATAAAACAGAAAAGACAGATGGAAAGTGAAGAGATGAGACATAAACTGACTCGACCTAAAACAACCAAGTAAAACAAACATGTCAGACTGCAAACTTATTCTGCTCACATGAATCAAGCAACTCACAAGAGATTATCAACCATTAAATGAGAAAAATGAAATCTCAAGAATGCATCATTATCATCAACTGAGTCAAAATCGGGCAACAATCAAGCATAGCTGACAGATATCACTCAGTCACACATTATAGTATCGAGGAAAGGCACACAAAGACAAGGTTCACGCATTCGCGATGCATAGCAGTCAAATTGTAACTCACAAAGGTCTTTGTTCATTTGGCGTAATGGGGTTAGGGACCATTCGAAACGTTGGTAGGATCTAGTAGGTTCTTAGGCTACAGAATATGATAACATAGTATCATGCACATCCAAACCGAATCATCATCCATAAATAATAGGCTTTACAATAAGAACAAACTAACTCAACAGTCTCAACTATCAAACTGTATGCTCAACACTTGGGTGCAATCTTTTCTCTTTTTTTTTCATTTTTCTTTTCTTCTTTTTAATCTTTCACTTTTTTTCTCTCTATCTTTTTTTTAGCACTCTTCTTTTCAATCTTGAACAAGCATACACTTCATAACTTCATCATACAGCCCAAAAATAATCAAAAAATATGAGTGACAAAAATTGTCGTTTGGTCAAACAAAACCACATTTTAGCTTTTATTTCTTATTCAGCACATAAACTTCAACTCATCATCCTCTGGGCAAAGTGACCTCATATAAGAAATGCCTTTTTTTCTAAAAAAAATGCACATGGACGAATTTTTGAATTTGAAACATGCACAATAGAGACAAAAGATCAAAACATGCCTTGGCAAAATATGTAGTGACTTAAATGAAAGAACATGGCCAAGGCTTTAAAATGGCTCACTAGGGATTAATATACGGGTTAGACAATGAAAAGCAGGACAAAATTGGTTCATCCTAGTGCCTTCTGTCATTTATTACACATGACACACATGATATCGCAATCTTGTGAAACATTCTCTCAAAAAGAAATAAAGTTGAGAGTGGTCTACTATTTTAAGGCTCAAATCTCATTTAAGTGTTGGTAAAGAAACTCAATTACTGCCCTCTTTCATCATCCCAAGTATCATTCAATAAATACTGAAACTTTAAATCGCATCTCACCATATGACAGTATATTGAATCACCAAGTTTATCACAAGACTAAAATCAGCAAAATACATCTACAAATACCAACAAAATCAGCAATACTTGGCTCACTTGACACGAAACTAACACAAATAAATATTTCAAAACCAAAACAACCTTCTCACACTTAAACCTTGCTTGCCCCTCAAGCAAATAAAGAATAAGCACAAGGAAAGGTAGACAAATACACACACAAAACAGACAAAACAAAGAAGAGAAAAAGAAACAAAGATGTCACCATAGGGTCTGCTACCGTACCACAGCAAGTATAGAGGCACCCAAGTCGACGATATCTTGCTTAGCAGAAGCGACCTCCTCTCTGAATTGCATGATTTGAGTCTTGAGATCTTGCACTTCAGTGGCAGAGTTTCCAAAGACAAAGTACCTGCACTAGTAGGGAAGCTCCGGGGGCATTCTCCCGGCTCAAAAACTCGAGGCTCGCCCTCAGAGTTATAAACGAACATCTGGGACTCAGCAAGTGTGGCAAGATCAAATTTGGTAGGTGGTTACAATCACATACACTCAAATCAAACTTACGTGCCACATAAAGACCCAAAAAATGATACAAGGTGAGATGATGAACATGATGCTTGTTGATTTGATTCATGGCATAAGCAATCCAATATCCTAAATTAACTTTAACCCCGATATGCATACACCGCAAGAAAAACAAATCAACACAACTCAGCTTAGCAAAACTAGTAGTGCGTCCAATCAAGTTATAAGAGAGATACAAATGACAGATACGCAAAACAGGATCAATGATATCGGACACCATAGAACGAGAGGCATCAAAAGGTTTTGTTGTACTACTAGCAAGCAAAGTCCATGAATCCTCAGAACTCCCAAAACAGTTCGACTAGAATGGAAACTACACAAAGCACTCCTATGCACATCACTCAAGACTTCCTTAAATGTACAAATGCCCAACTTCACATTCCATTTAGTTAAAGAGAGATTATGATGCACATTAAACAAGCGAAATGAAATGCACTTGACATCAATATCATCAGTTTCTACAAATTGAAATGAAGTGAAAAATTCTAATGCAACCTCAGTGTACACATCAAATGTAGGAACTGAAAACAACCAAGACCAACCAATTCATTCAAAACAAGCCACAAATTGATCATAAACATTCAAGCGTTGTAAAGACGGGATATGAAGAGATTTACCCGAAAGGAATTTCTTATGCTGCCGCGCATTTAGAGAATTTGTCCAAGCCTTCTTTTCAAAAGTGAGCAACTCCGCAACCTCTTCGGAATCATTGAATTACACCAGCATTCTATCAGAACTGATGTTATCATATAAATTCGATGAGAAAGCAGCAAAGTCGACAAATGACTCCTCAGAAGAAACGGGGATAGATTTGGCCTCATAATCAGAGTCGGAAGACTCATATGTAGTAGCGGACGCACGTTTGCCAGTGACTAGAGTGGAGGTCGTCACCGGAATTTGAGAAGGTGAAGAGCCAGCAGCCTTGGAATCCTCTAAGGCCAAAGTACGAGCAGAGGCTTGTTTCCTGGGGACCGTAACAATAGTAGTCAACGGTGCCTCGGGCTGTAAAGTAGCACACGTAGCCAGAGCTGTTGTAGTCTGCTTCTGCTTTGCCATGGTGATTTTCCTTCGCTTTTGAGGAGCCATGGTGAACTCTCGTCGGCGAGAAATGTATCAGTAGAAGTAATGGAGTGGGGAGAATTGGGACGGCTGAGGTGGGGAGCAGGATTGAAGAAAATGAAATTGAAAGGAATTTGGGAATTGGGATTTGAGGGCTAGGACGAAGAACAGCTGGAAAGAAAAAAAAATGTGGAAAGATGAAAATAGGGAAATTAAAAACCAACCCAAACCCCCTATTGCACTCTCGATCCTTATTCACTTTTTTTTTAATAACAACAAATAAAAGAAATCTTTAAAGCAATAAAAAATCTAACTCTAAACCCTCATTTTTTTCCGTTTTTTTCTTTCTTTTTCTTTTTTTTAAGGAAATACTTATGAAATGAAAAATACGTGTGGGTTGCCTCCCACGAGCGTCTTTATTTTAAGTAGTCGGCTCGACTCTCCAATGCAATCAATAGCTCAATGAAGGTAACAGCGAAATCGCTTTCATTGTCATCATAAGAGATGCATCATAGTATGGCTTCAATCGGTGATCGTTAACATTAAACGTCTTTGCCATGTCCAAACTTCTAATTTCAACTGCCCCGTTTGGGAAAGAGACTGTATTTCGAAAAGGCCAATCTATTTCGTTTTTAGCTTTCTAGGCATCAAACGCAGCTTTGATTGATACAAGAGCACCTTTTGGCCGACCTCAAATGTCTTTCCCCTCAGATTCTTATCATGTCACATTTTAGTTCGATCCTTGTACCACATGGCAGCATCATAAGCTTCGAGATGAAGCTCTTCCAACTCATGAAGTTGAAACTTTCTCTCCTCCTCACACTTGAGCGATTGCATGTTCATTTGCTTCATCGCCCAATAAGCCTTGTGCTCTAATTTGACAGGCAAGTGGCACATTTTCCCGAAAACCAATCTACAAGGCGACATGCCGATAGGAGTTTTATAGGTTGTTCGGTATGCCCATAATGCATCATCCAATCTCAAACTCCAATCTTTCCTCGAGGGGTTTACAAGTTTCTCCAAAATCTGTTTTATCTCTCGGTTCGAAACCTCGGCATGTCCATTGGTTTGCGGATGATACGGAGTCGGCAACCTATGATGAACACCATATTTTCTCATCAATGCCTCAATGGTTCGGTTGCAAAAATGTGTTCCTTGATCACTTATCATTGCTCTCGACACTCCAAACCTCGTGAAGAAGTTGGACTTCAAAAATGCAGCAACCGCCTTAGAATCATTTGTTCGCATGGCCTTTGCTTCCACCCACTTTGATACATAATCAACAACAAGCAAGATGTACAGATTACCAAACGAACTAGGAAGCGGTCCCATGAAATCCATCCCCACACATCAAATATTTCACAAAAAATCAGGAACTTGGGGCATCTCATCTCGCGTGGAAATATTCCCGGTGAATTGACATCGCTCGCAGATCTTACAAAAAAGATATGCATCTCTATTCAATGTAGTCTAGAAAAAACCAGCATCTAATACCTTCTGAGCTGTACATTTCGAGCCAAAATGCCCTCCACAAGCAAAAGAATGTCAATGCAAAAGAATATCACCTAGTTCCTCTTCAGGGATGCACCGTCGAATGATTTGATCTGCTCCAACCTTCCACAAATAAGGTTCATTCCAAGAATAATACTTGCAATCACTCTTAAGCTTCAACCTTTGTGCTTTTGTGAATGAAGATGGTAGCTACCCAATTGTCAAATAAATAACAATATCAGCAAACCAAGAGTTCGTAGGAAGCTTACATGCTGCAGAACAAACTTCTGAATCTGGGAAGAAGCTCCGTTTGGGCAAACAGGTGGTTTTCCCATTTCTGACAGCATATAAATGCTCCTCCAAAAAAGTTTCATTAATAGGAGCACCGTTATCACCCTGAATCAAATGACTTAAGTAATCAGCAACATAATTCTTTACTCCCTTCTTCTCTCTAGTCTCCCAATCAAACTCTTGGAATAGAAGTATTTACCTTATCAATCTTACCGCTGAGTGATCTGTGTAAACAATTATATTTGAGCCCAAGAGGTATGAACGGAACTTCTCAAAAGCAAAAATGATAGCCAACATTTCTTTCTCAGTGGTTGCATAATTACATTGAGCTGGATTTAATGTTTTCGAAGCATAATAAATCACGTGGCTCTATTTTCCCAACTTTTTTCCAAGAACCGCACCCATGGCATAATCGTTAGCATCACACATAAGCTCGACAAAAAGTTCACAATTTGGTGGTTGGATAATCGGGGCTGTCGTAAGCTTTTTCTTCAACAAATCCAAAGCTTTTTTAGTTGTCTGTTAGGGCAACCGGGACATCATTCTGTAGAAGTCAAGTCAACAGTTGTGCAATTTTTACGAAATCTTTGATGAACCGATTGTAAAATCCGGCATGTCTGAGAAAACCTCTGACCTCCTTCACATTTGTGGGATAGGGCAGCCGTGCAATCAGGTCCACTTTTGCCTTATCGACTTGAATTCCTCTTTCTGAAACAACATGGCCTAGGACAATTTCTTCCTTTACAACAAAATGGCACTTCTCGTAGTTCAAGACTAAGTTTTTCTCCACACAACGAGTCAAAACTTTCTCCAAGTTGTTAAGACAACCATCAAAAGAATCTCCATATACTGTAAACTCATCCATGAAGATTTCTATGCATTTCTCGATCAAATCTGTGAAGATGCTTATCATAGACCTTTCGAAAGTGTCTGATGCATTACACAAACCAAACAACATTCTACTACATACGTATGAGCCGAAAGGACACGTAAAGGTAGTATTCTCTTGATCTTCTTGGTTTACATGAATCTGAAAATAACCACTATAACCATTCAAGAAGCAGAAATACACTTGTCCAGCTAACCGCTCCAATATCTGATCAATAAATGGTAAAGAGAAATGATCTTTGCGAGTAGCTACATTTAACTTGCGGTAATCAATGACATGCGCCATCCAGTAACAAGACGCATTGGCACCAACTTATTTTGCTCATTGTCTACAACTTGCAATCCAGATTTCTTTGGAACCATGTGAATCGGGCTCACCCATTTGCTATCGGAGATCGGATAGATGATTCCCAAAGCAAGAAGCTTCAATATTTCCTTGAGCATTATTTCCCTCATGTTCGGATTCAGTTTCCATTGGAGGTCTCGTACAGGTTTAGCATCATGCTCCAACAAAATGTAATGCTTGCACACGTCGGGACTAATCCTGTGATATCAGCTAAAGTCCATCCGATGGCCTTTTTGTACTTCTTCAGTAAGCGAATTAATCGCTCCTCTTGGCTCATGGTTAAATCTTTGCTGATGATGACTGGTAAAGTATCACCGTCTCCCAGAAAAAACATACTTCAGATTCGCAGGTAAGGGCTTAAATTCCAACACCGGCTGTTTCTCGTCGGATCGAAGTGGTCTGTCGGAAGAGTAATGTTTGGGCAAATGGAGCATATTTCTAGAACCTGTAACTTCCGACTGAGCATAAAGAGAAATAATAGCCTCTTTTATCTCTTCATCACTCATCTCTTGAGCATCAAAATCAGTCCAGCTTTTTTGTCAAGGTGAGTTCCAACTTATCCTGCATAAATTCAATCTCAAGATATTCTTGGACAAGATGGTCAATCACATCAATAGCATAGGCATTTTCAGCATCAAGAGGATTTTTCATGGCATCATCAATCTAAAACTAAATTTTTCTCTATGATAAGCCAAACAATGCTCGGCAACGGCGCCAATTTAGTGAGCGTTGTTTACTCTCAAATAATTCCTGCAAATCCTGCTCATAATCAAATGAGTATAGTGATAAGCAGGGTCGAACCAAGAGGACGGGATATAACTTATTTTTCCTATGAACCAATTTTGGTGTAGCCACCACGCCTTAAATTTGGGTTTTATAATTATTAACTAAGAAAATAAGAAATTAACTAAATAGCAAACTAGATATAAATCAAAAGAAAGTAATTCAGCTTTGAATAAATCCACACTAGTCTAGGCCCTGATCATTGACGCAAAGATTAATTAATTACCTAGGACCAACAAGTTATAGGGTACCGTGAATGCAGCGGACATACCCCAATTCCTACGTACTTTATCAATAGTTAGCTGTGGATGCCAGACCTAACTATTTCTCTTATTAAAACATAACCTAGCTGGAAACGCCAGTCCTAAATTTAATGCTCTAATAGCTTTTAGCTTTGAAGGAACCCGGTTTAAACGAATTACCCAAGAACACAAGTAATAATTCGTTTACTAATTTATTCCTACTACGAACATGGTAGCTTTGTCATTAATTAGCCCTATTCTAACAATTACAGATTGTGGGAACTAATTGACTGTAATCTAATTTAATCTAAGTTGATCAGGCTTAAACAAAATCGGAATTAATTTTAAACACAAGGAATAAATCAAAATCCTTGAAATTAATTATATGAACAATTAAGTCTCACAGATTATTAGACTAGTGCTTCAATATTCTTGTCAAATTAAGGAATTTAGCTACTCATAATAAAATTAAACACAATTAAATATATAAACACATGCATGATATTAAAATAAGGAATTGAAATTGATAGAAAATAGTCACCGAATTAAATAATTTGAAATCTCCAAGTTCTGGTTCTGCCTACTGTACGTGTTCTCCAATTTGATGAAGAATGAAAAATAAAAGTGTGTACGTGAAAGATTAAAACTCTTCCTAATATATATATTCTAATCCTAGGCGGCTAAGAGTCAAAGTAAAGGAATAATTCCCTTATCAAAATCAGCTGCTAAAAACCTTGGACATAAGGGCAAATTACCCTTTTAATCAGCCCAATAATAATAATAAACTAAACTATAATTATATTCAAAAGAATATCCAAAAACAAACTAATTCAGCCCATATTTTCTTGCATCGTTAATTCCACAGCAAAATCGAACAAAATCACATCTTTTCTCGACTTTTCACATCAACATCTCTGCACTCTTGGACTCCCCAATTCCTGCACAACATAACATCTAGACGTGCATTATATCCACATAAGATGATAGAAAACCCCAAATTCTGAACAACCAAAAACACACACATCATCTATGTTGGGAAAATTAGTAAAGGTTTTGATTTATTCCAAAACCCAACTGACCCCAATTGAGTAGATGAGCCATCAGTCACTTACTAGCTAGAGCTCACTGTCTGTGCGTACGGATTTTATCTTTACAGGTTCTAGCAGATGTCGGTCAAACTGAGAAGGCAATTCGTGATCAAGATGATCAGACTGACTCCAGAATTGAACCATGCAGCTCATGCATGTTGAGCAATTGTGTCGAAGTTAGACATCCTAAAGTCAAGAAGGGAAGACTTGGAAGATGGTGAAGGAAGAATAGTTCAAATTCAAATTCAAATCTACTCGGAAATACAAGACAACCTGTAACTTTCCATAAATGGATCGACCACAGAGACTTGCATATAGCAAGGGCTGCAGTTACCATTTCGGGAAAGGTTGCAGAGGAGTAGGTGAAGTGCCATACTTTTTGGCAGAGATCAAACGGCTTTTTTCAATGGATAATTGATCGCCCTCTCTATAAATAGAGGTCTCCACAATACGAGAAGAGTATTGAACACATGCACAAAGAAGCTCTCAAGCACTTCAAGCATTGTCTCTCTTGCGAAGCAAGAACAATTGTCAGTCGAAGAAGCAATAGAAGTCGAGTGTCCATTTCTCCTCTTGTTCTTCTCTCTAGCCTCTCAGAATCCCCATTCTTGATCGAGTCTACAATTATTTCTGTATCTAAGCAGATTCTCTATAAAATATTGAGTCTCTAAGCCTTAGGAAGAAGCCTCCACTTTTCAAGTGTTGAAGGCTTCGTAGTTGGAAAAACACCAACCCCACCCTTTAGGTTTTTCTTTGAACCGACAATCAAAGAGTCTGGGTCCCTTAGAATCCGCAATCTAAGATAGGTTGTACACTTGCCCACAAAAGTGTTGTAAGGTATTATTTGAACCCATAATCGAACTAGTTATGCTGTTTGGTGCCCGTAAACCAAGCCAAATATTTGGTAAGCTTGTGTAAGCTTATCTAGTAGATTACTTCCCGGAAAAAGAAGTCATGGAAGTAGAAGGTCAATCTCCGAACCGCGTAAAAATACTATATCTTTACTTTCAGTATTTTATATTCAGTTCACTAACCAACTGACCCAGCATACAAAACAGTTTTTTCTATAAATCGCACTAAGTGTTTGGGAACTTGACCTTCTCAATAGAAGATTTCAGTTTAAGTAACGAGTCAAAGAACTCAGCTGTGCATCTAACTGTGTGATCAGCTCCAACTGACTTTCTCAGTTGTTGAGCTAACTGAACTGAACAGTTATTTAAAGAAAAATAATTTTAAGTTAAAAATCGTTACTAGTGTATCCCCCCCCATACACCAGCTACTCGTTATCGGGAGCATCAAGTGGTATCAGGGTAGTGGTTCAAAAGACTGTTGACTTTGTTTCATAGGTGTGAGATGAGATTTTTCAGTGGTCAACTGAACAAATCTTTGAAAACCTCCTTAGTGCATTCTACTGCATTAATGCTTATTTGTCTTGTGTTTGTGCAGGAATCATGAACCCCACTCTTTTAGGAAGCTTATTGGAGTTCGCAGTGGATGACTACTCCACTTGGAAGTTTACAGTGAAGATGGCGCCGACCGCCACACATCACAAGATATGGGAGACCATCTTAGATGTTCCCATCCGAGTGACTCAGTCAGTAACAGTTCCCTCCACTGCTCCAGGTGATGGAACACTGACCACGAAGATAGAGCTGAAGTATCCGGAGGGATACACCGAGGAAGAGAGAGACATAGTTTAACTTCATGATATTGCAAAGAGTGTCATTTCATCCACCATCAGCAAAGCCTATTTGCCGAAGATCATTTCTTGCAATACCTCCATTGAGATGTGGGATGCCTTAGCATCTTTCTGTGAAGGGTCTGATGAGATCATGAAAAAATAAGTTCACCTTGGCTTGTCAGAAGTATGATAATTTCACTCAACTCGCGAACGAGTACATCGATAGAATGGAGCTGAGATTCACAGAGATCATCATGGACATAGAGAGTATCAGAAAGGTAAAATACTCTCAGTTGAAGATGAACGTGAAAGTTCTCTCTACATTAGGCAAAGATTGGACAGCTTATAGAGTTGTCCATCAGAACCAGAGTGATCTCAGTTCAATGAAGACTGAGAAGCTATTTTCCATGCTCAAGGCGATTAAGTATGACATCCTCTAACTAAAGCAAGCCAAGCTTCAGAAGCAAGAGTCAACAGAGCAAAGCTCAGCAACCAAGTCCGTGGCACTTTGAACTGACTCATGACGATCAAACATCGTAAGACCCTCACGATCTACTGACTCATCAGCTAGGGATCAATCGAGCAGGTCTAAACTTTAAAAGAAGGTAGAGGAAATGGCCAAACAACTTGAAGAGATGAATTCCAAGCTTGACAGAAATAGAAGGGGAAACAAGAGTAGGCGAAGCTCTTCTTAAACACCCTAAAAGTCTCAAGGCGAAGTATGCTTTGAGTGCGGAAAACCAAGACATTTCAAAGCTAACTGTCCTGATCTCTCCAAGAAAAATGGAGATGCCCTCCGTGCAAAGACCAAGGAAAAGTCCAAGGCCATGATCGTCGAGGTAGAAGTCGACAACACTGACTTGTACATTGACTCTAAAGGAGAGGAAACTAACTCTCTAGCAAGTTCCGGAGGACAAGACAAGTGTCTCATGGCACTGCTAGAAGAGTCTATTGGTGAGGTAAACTCTTTTCTTCATCCATCTCATACTATTTCTGTAGTTGACCAATGTGTAGGAGAACATGACCAAGACATCAATCCGTCATGGGATGAGATAGAACAACTGAGCTGATTATGCAATGCTCAAGCGACTCAGTGCAAGGCACTTCAATCAGAGTTTGATGTGATGAGCAATGAACTGATCATGAAGGATCAAGAGATAGAGAGACTCATGGAGATCAACAGGAAGCTCCATGAAGAAGTTGCTCAGTCCACAAATGATCAGGTCATCAATTTGACGAATATGACCAGGACACAAGCTGATTACATCTCTCAGTTGCAATTGGAGCTCAAACATGCAGATGAGAAGATAGTATCCCTTCATGCCTTGAGCGCTGCTCTGGAGAGCATGATCAACAACCAAAGACCTCCTAACTGCGTAGAGTGTCTTGGTTATAACCTAGAGACGGACACTGGATCACAGCCAGGACAGTTCATCAAAGCCAGTCAGTTTGCAACTGAGACACCATAAGCTCAACTAGACTCAGTCGACGTTACAGTTCTTGTTGGGAAAATTAGTAAAAGGTTTTGAAAGATACAAAAACCCCAACAGACCCCAACCGAGTAGACGAATGCCTTTAGTGTGATCTTAGCTACAACTCACTGTTTGAGCATAGGGATTTTATCTTTATAGGTTTCAAGCAGAAGAAGTCAGCCGGAATGAAGAAGGAAGTTCGTGAAGAACTCAGCTGAGGCCCAAACTCAGCTGAGACTCAGAATCAGCTGAGGTCCAGACTCAGCTAAGACTCAGACTCAGTTGTGACATCAACCTCAACTAAAGCACGGACACAGTTCGACAACAGCTCAGTTGACTCCTCAACTGACTCACAGAGCTGGAGGTATACAGTTCAAGCGTGACGAGAAGTTATGTAAAAGTCCGACGTCGCGGAGCAAAGAAGAGAAGACGCTGAAGATGGAGGAGTTGCAATCCAGATTTGAATCTACTCGGAAGCACAAGTCAGCTGGAGAACATACCATAAATGGGCCGACAACAGCGACGTGCAAAAAGCAAAGGTCGTAGTTACCATTTTAGGAAAGTTTCCAGAAAAAGCTGGTGGAGTGCCATACTTTTGGCAGAGGTCAAACGGCTCTTTGCAACGGCTAGTTAGATCTCCCTCTATAAATAGAGGTCTCCACACCAAAACTAAAAGAAAGAACACAAGAAGAAAAAAAAAAGTACGCAGAAGTGCCAAGAGAGACAAATTCAAGAGTGAAGTGGTAATAGCTTATCACCTCTCTCTATCTCTCCAAGCAAGAAGACTTCAACCGAAGTCCAGTTGACGTAGAGTGTTCACTCCTCCTTCTATTCTTCCCTCTAGCCTCTTAGAAATCCTTCCTTCTTGATTGAGTCTAGAGAATAGGTTATTGCTTGTATTGTGTCTCACTGGACTCTCTATCAAATGATTGAGTCCGACACTTTTGTCGAAGCCTCCACTTCCCTAAGTGATGAAGGCTTCCTTCTTGAAAATCCCTCCACCCAACCCTTAGGTCTGACTTTAAACCCAGATTCAAAGTCACCAGGTCCTTTGGAACCCGTAATCCAAGATCAGGTTCTTTGGAACTCGGAATCCAAGAAAAGGTCCCTTAGAACTCGAAATCTAAGACCAAGCTGTGCACTTGCCCGAAAAAGTGTTGTAAGGTATTGGTCGAACCTGTAATCGAACTGGTTAGGTTTTCTTGGAACCCATAATCTAAGTAGGCCATTTGGTAACCACGCTTAAGCTTATCTAGTGGATTACTTCCCCAAAAAGGAAGTCGAGGACGTAGGAGGTCAATCTCTCAACGATGTTAAAATACTGTGTACTTTACATTCTGCGTTTATATTCATTATTTTACATTCAGTTTACCTAACCAACTGACCTAGCATATTGCATACATATTGCACATTTACAAACTGCACTAATTTTGGAAATTGAACTTCCCCGTTTTCACAAAGGTTTCAGTTTTTGTAACAACTGTAATTTCCACCATGTTCCGCAACATGAAACTGATTAAAACCTCAGTTGGTGCATACAACTGACTTTCAGGCATAGGAGCCAGTTGTGCTGCCAACTGTGTGATCAGCTCCAACTGAGAAACTCAGTTGTAGAGTAGCTTTAACTGTCTTTTTCAGTTGTCGAGCCAATTGACCTGAGCAGTATATCTCGGTGAAAAGACTTTGAGCAAAATAAAAATTTCTACTACTGGTGTATTCCTCCCCTCCCCATACACCGGATACTCGTTATCGAGACCATCAAGTAGTATCAGAGCATTGGTTCAAAATACTATTGTTTCTGATTCACAAGGTATGGGTTAAGTAGATTTTTCAATGGTCAACTGAACAAATTTTTTCTAAAATCAATTAGTGCATTCTGTTGCATAGTTTTGTGTTTGTCTCTTGTGGTGTGCAGGAAAGATGAACCTAACGTTGCTAGGAAGCTAACCGGAGTTCTCCGTGGATGATTATCACATGTGGAAGTTTCTCCTGAAGATGACACTAACTGCCAGACATCAAGGATGTGGGAGACTATAGAAAATGGTCCCATTTAGGTGACTCAGTCCATGCTGGTCCCTTCAACCACTCCAGGGAAGGGAGAGATGATGATGAAGGATGAACCTAAAGGTGCCAACCAGTACGCCAAGGAAGAAAGAGACATCGCGAAGCTAGATGACATCGCCAAAAGTGTCATCTCTTCAACAGTCGGCAAAGCCTACCTCCCGAAGATTATCAATTGCTCCATAGCAAAAGATATATGCGAAGCCTTAGCTGCACTCTGTGAAGGCTCTTATGAGATTGAGGAGAACAAGTTCACCTTAGCTTGTCAGAAGTACGAGAACTTCTCTCAGCTAACCGGGGAGTCCATCGACAAAATGAAGCTGAGATTCATAGAGGTCCTAATAAATATTGAGAGTATTATAAAGGGCAAATACTCTCAGCATGAGATGAACTTGAAAGTTCTCTCCGCACTAGGCGAAGACTAGGCGGTCTACAGAGTCGTCCATCAAAATCGGAGTGACCTCAGTTCGATGACAACTGAGAAGCTGTTCTCCATGCTCAAGGCCAATGAGTATAACATCCTCCGAATGATGCAAAACAAGCTTGAGAAACTAGAACTGACCGAGCATAGCTCAGGTATTAAGTCAGTGGCGCTTCGAGCTAAATCGGGCAAATCCAAGTTAGCCAGACCCTCACGGTCTGCTGACTCCTTAGCTAGGGATCGATCGAACAGGTCCGAACTTTAGAAAAAGGTCGATGAGATGACCAAGCAATTCAAGGATATGAACTCCAGGATCAAGAAGTATAAGGAGAAGAAACTGACTCGCCATCAAGCACAGCAGGAAATGACCAGTGCTTCATTGCATTACCTGAAGATTCAACTGATGAGGACCAGGATGAATAAAGAAAGAGAAGAGCTGCAAAATCAGTCTGGGTATTGGATAGCGGATGCTCCAGACACATGACACCCTAGAGGAATCTTCTCACAAATATCAAGTTTCGAGAGGGAGGTATTGTAACCTTTTGGTGTCTATCAAAAATGTGTCCTTGGTCAATGGATTGAAGCTTAACTTGCTCTCCATAGGCCAACTATGCGATAATGGTTTTTTTGTGAAGTTTGATGCACAGGTGTGCATGGTGAAAGACGTCAAGACCAAGCAGATTCTTCTATATGGTAGATGATTTTCATCAGGTGGAGTCTACTACACAGACTGGTCGAGTAGCTCACCAGAAATGTTCCTAGTGTCCAAGAGCAGCTCTGAGACAAGCTGGCTATGGCATAAAAGACTCAGCCGCCTCAACTTCAAAACTATGAACAAGCTAGCTCGCCAAAAGCACACAGTTGGAATACTGGACTTGAAGTTCAGTCCGACGTGTAACTGTAGTGCCTATCATCTTGGAAAGTTCCCTAGAGCATCATTTCGTCTTAAGATGACACCTTCCATGGATCGAGTTTTGCAATTGATCCACATGGATCTTTTTGTTCTGGTCATCCCAAAAAGTGTGAGTAGAAATAAGTACACCCTCGTAGTTTCTGATGACTACTCGAGGTACACCTGGGTGATCTTCTTAGTGCACAAGAATGAGATGAGGGAATAATTGCCTAAAACTGATAGATAGACTTGCGAATCAACAAGGAAAATTCATTATCTCCATTAGATTTTATCGCGAAACTGAGTTCCTCAATGAGACTATCATTGAGTATTGTGAGAAGAATGGCATATCTCATCAGACCTCAGCTGCAAGAACTCCACAGCAGAACTGAGTAGCTAAGAGGAGAAATCGAACGCTGAAAGATGCAGCGACTTGCATGGTCACCAGCTCAGCCCTACCAAAAAGATTTTAGGCTGCAGTGGTCAACACAGTGTGCTACACACAGAACCGATCCCTCATCATGAAGAGACAAGGGAAAACTCCATACGAGCTGTGCAGAAACAAGAAGCCAAACATCTCCTACCTTTGTGTATTCAGTTCAAAGTGTTATATCCACAATAATGAGAAAGCTCAGTTGAAAACTTTTGAGCCAAAAGCTGCCAAAGGCATATTCTTGGGATATGCAACTAAGATTAAAGCTTACAAAGTTTTCAACACCATCACCAAACTTTTGTCGATGAGACTGGTCAACTGAAGAAGAAGAAGAAGAAGTATAAACTTTTGTCGATGAGACTGAAGATCCCGCCTCAATTCAAGGGGGAATTCCAGAGTTAACTGACCAAGTGCCAACTGCAGCTGAAGCTCAGCCAGGATTAGCAACTGAGCAGCCATCAAGTCCAAGACCTTCCAGTCCAAGACCAGCCACCTCTTAGTTCATCCTTCACCTTCAACTGAGGATCGAACTGCACCAGAAGTAAGAACACCAAGATCAGCACCTCCAACATCACCAGGACAGAATTACTCCATCACGATGCTCGAATCAGATAAGCGAGCAAGAAAGCACAAACGGTGGTATTGGGCGAGAGGAAGAAGGAGTATTGGACACTTTGCTCTGAGCAAAGTGTGTGCGCAGGAAGGTAAGAGCGGCACTCTGGGCTAAGCGAGGAACTTGGGCAACATAGCTGATGAGGCAGTAAATGCCACATCACGTGTGATGTGACAGCCGCACTCAATACCTATCCCAAGCCCTATAACTGTCTTCCACCCTACCACGACTATCTCTCCAACTCTTCCACTTTCCCACGTAAAACATCAATTCAAACTGCCATACACCACTTTCCATCCTCAACCCACCAATTTCAGAATTCTGTAGATTTTCCTTCCTATTTCAAACCCTAAAATCACAATGGTATCCACTCGTCCAAAAAATAAACTTAACAAAATCCCTCACGGCACCCATATCGACCTTAGAGAACCAGAAACGCCGCCATCGGAGTATTCCTTTGTCGAGCCAGACCCATCTCTTTGGGTAGTACCCTACCCCCTTACAACAGAAGCAGAGGAGATCATCAGTGCAGCGCTTGCAAAAACCATGGTGATACCAGAGAAAGCGCGAGAAGAAGAAGTTGCACCGGTGTAGGAGACCTTCATCACACCGGAGGAGACTGCGGAGGAGACTACACCTGAGAACACGCAGGAACCAAAGAAAGAAGGGGCGCAGCCATATGACGACGAGGAGATGGAGGTGCTGGAGAAAGAAGAGGAAGAGCAGGAGAAGAAGAAATCCGTTGATTCCTTTGACAAGCTCTGTAAGGAAGTAGAGAGTGATGCCAAGAAGAGGAAAGAGAGGGGGAAAGAGACCAAGAAGAAGAAAAAGATGAAAGCAGTCACGTCTGAAGCCGTCTCATTGTTGGGAGGAGAATCATCCACGGAAGAAAAGAAGGCCACCACGCCTTTGTCCAAGAACCCAGGAAAAAGGTAAAGGGTGGTGGAGTCGGAGAATGATGAAGACATCTAGATAGTGGGGGAGAGAATCAAGAGGTCCGCTGCTCGGAAGGTCAAGAAGGAGGACTCCGAGTCGCGAGGGAAGAAAAGGGCCAAGAAGGTGGAAGACTCATCTGCCAGGAAGATCTTCGTGCCCAGAGAGGTTGATTTTGGCGACCTGGACGCTTTGGGCATAGCATGTGAAGTGAGGTCCCTGTATGAGGGATGTGGCTGGGGAAGATTCCTGACGCTACCCTGACACATCTATGAAGACTTGGTGAGAGAGATGTACGGATCGGTGGAGTTCATGCTTGATGTAGAAGGAAACTCGGCCTCGATCGAGTTTGCATTGAATGGGCAGCCATATTGGCTGTGCTGAACGATTTAAACCAAATTTTGGGGTTCTCCACGATGATGGAGCTGCAGAGACCGGAATTTAGAAGGGGAGGAAAAAAGGTACATGTAGATTTGCCCAAGGAGGAATGGATCCGGATGTGGAAGGAAGTCAGTGTGGGGATGGAGTTCAAGTCAAGAGACAACAAGGCCTCTGATCTTAAGACGCCAGCCCTCCGCATTGCCCATAGATTCTTGCCTACAACATGTTTGGCAAGGAAGATAGCGGGAATTCGCTGGCCAACAAGGAGGTGTACATACTATTTTGTATGTTAACCAGAAAGAGGTTGAACTTTGCAGCCTTTCTGATGGAGCAGCTGAGGGCAGTAGTGGCCAAGGCGAGCCAGAAGTACTCATGTGGGCACTTTGTGACGGCCTACATTGAGGGATTGGAGCTCCATGATGAGGTGAAGGAGTTTGATGTGACACCGGCTGATGTGCTCAACATGAAGAGGTTAAGCAGAATGAAGGAGGTGGTGAAGCATGGGAAGGGGTGGCGTCTATTGGAGGCGCATGAGAAGAATCAACCAGCTTCAACCCACTTGCCGCCCAAGAAGTCAGCCAGGTTGGCCAAGAAGTCCGCGATCAAGAAGGATGAAGAAGAAGATGAGGAGGAGATTGAATCTTCTTCTGCCCAGTTGAAGGAAGTCCTGAAGAGGCCGGGCAAGACTGAGGGGCTGCTCAAGGAGCTATGCACTGGGCAATTGACCATGCAGGCAGTCTTGCCCGCCACCTGAAATTAGGGTCAGCTTCTGATCCTTCTACTTAATTATGTCCTCCTGTGTTGTTGTGTCTTGTTTTTTTTGTGTTTTTTATTTTGTGTTTAGTGTCTTAGTATTTTTATTTGTTTTGTGTCTGTCGAAGTGATTGAATACCTCACCCACATTTTGCTTTGCAAAATGTGTGGTGAGGTAGGCAAATACTCATGTTTGTTTTGTTAGTGCCTTGACCTTTTTATGTCCATTACTTTGCTTTCAGCAAAGTGTGTATGTAGGGAGGCCAATTTGTTTGTCAAAAGGTGTGTTGAGTCCAAAGTTGAGGCCTCCATGGATGGACTTTGCTATAAGCAAAGTATGTGCGTGTGGTTTCTGTGCTGTGTGTTTTTTATTTAAAGTAATTATGTTGATCAACATGGAGTTGTTGGGCAAGATGATATGATGATTTGTGTGCTTAAATGCTGCTTGTTGAACAGTGCTAAGTTTTTGCACGCTAGAAGATGACTTGTATGATGGATTGAGTTGTGAACATACCCTGTGAGGATTTGAGCTTAATTGAATTCATTCTTGTGTGTGATTAAAGACATCTTGATTAGGAGGAACTAGAACTTGCCTGTACTTTGGTTTATGATCTTTGAACTTAGATGATTTAGGCCATTCTTTCATTAGCCCATTGAGCTTAAATTGACTACCTGATATCATTATCCTTTGATAACACTTTTGAGCCAAATTGATTCTTTCTATCACTTAGAAACTGCCTTTAAAAAGAGTTTTATTTGGCTTTGGGAACCTGGGCAGTATAAAGAAGAAAAGGGGCAGGGATGAAATGATTGGGGTGTATCCTGGGCAGGAAGTTTTGTGTTGATAGTTGGGTTATGTCTCAACTAAGAAAAAATAATGAAAGAAATAAGGAGAATAGAAGAAAAAAGAAGAGAGAAAAAGAAAAAATTATAAGTTCCTCAGAGAAAGGTTTAAGCTTGAGCCTGAAAAAGTTAAGGGCAAGGAATTGTGAAGAAGTTGGGAACCCCCTGTTGCCCAATACGAGTTTAAATTGACCTTAGCCAAGATCTAAATACTTCCTACCTATTACCTTAAGCTAAAATCTAAAAAGACCTAATGATAAGTTCTGAGATTTGAGATGAGAGCTTTAGATTTAAAGGGCAGGCAAGCCTATGGTGATACCAAAGTCAAGATGGAATATGAGTGTAAAAAGAGCCTAAACACATGAGTGATGAGTGTTGAAAGGATATCCTAAAAGTTCACAATTCTATCTTGACTTGTTTGATAGCATGACATTTTTTTTTCCCTTCACTTGCAGATTATTATGAAAGATTGTTATGTTGCCTTAACTAACTCTTCTGTGTTGATCATGTTTTGAGTCTTTTGTTCTTTTTTCTGTGTCTTGGGCAAGTTGTTTGTGCACACTTGAGGACAAATGTGGGTTAAGTGTGTGCGCATGATGAGTCCATATTTTGTGTCTTTTTAGTGTTTGTATTAGATAGTTTAGATCGAGTCTTTGTGTGTGTTTTTTGTCTAGTTTTAGTGTCTTGGAGGACATATTCTGGGCAGGAGGGTGTTTACTGCCTTCCAGGTGGAAACTAGGCAATACAGGGGAAGAAAGCAGCATTTCTGGAAGCAGTACAGGCAGAGCCATATTGGTCAAGACAGATAGGAGGAGTGTTTTGGTCAACAGGTGAGTTTCTCTCATAGGTCTAGAAGGATAAGGAAAAGATGATCTAACTTAAATATCTTTCCTTATCCGTCTAGATTTAGGATCCGCAAGCCATCTCTTGGAGATAGATGTGACTTGCCATGTTGGGGTCGAGCTTATCAAGTATTACTTGCATCTCAAGGTAGCTCGTGGATTCCTTCCATGTTAAGAACTAGGGGGTCCAAACCCTAAGCACTCGCCTATAAATATCGAAGCCTTGTTGTTGTGATCATATCGCCGTCTTTAATGCTTTATTCCCTGTAATTCCTTTGAGTGATCGTGAGGAGAAAAACAAGTCCCACGGGCATACTTTTATTCGTATTTATTTATCGACACTTTTGGTCGGGATTTGCTTTTGCACGTACCTTGTAAGTTTAATATAGTTTTTCTTATGAGTTCCTTAATTTATTGTGTTCATTGTTTTATGATTATGTCTAGCTAAGTTTTTATACTTGATCTGGGCAAGACAGTTTAGTGTTAACTTATGCTTGAGAGGTCTAATTTGTGCTAGAGAATTGCATGCATGTGTTCCCGATATGTTAATGAGCTTGTTCAAATATGAGATAATACGATTAAGAGATTAATAGGTCGTTAATGGTTATATTAGATCACCAATCAATTGGGAAGTAGGAGTGTTTTCCACATCTTCTTGATTAAGATCTATTGACATTAGAGGAAAGTGTCTGTCTTATTGGGTTAGACGTGATGATTCCTTGTTGGGCCTTTTTAGAGATAAGTGCTCCTTGGGCAAGAAACTGAACGATGTCTCCGACAGAGGTATTGCCCAAGGTAGAGAGTCGGCGGTGCGTCGCCAACTAAGTAAGGATAGGTAAGGGAAGGGTTTGTTGAGAGCGTGACGAGTAAAAAGGGATCTCGGCATTCAAGTCCTATAACTAATGATGCATGCATGTAATGAATATATTTGCACCAATAACCAAGCTAGAATTTCACTTAACAACGTCTTAGTCCAGATCATGTCCTTTTTATTATTGATCAAGTTACTTGTTTACTTTTCAGTGTTTATTTGAGTTCTCGAATTTGGCAAGAGAGCCCTAGTGGCCAAGATAGCAAAACCCAACTTTTCTGAACAGGTGGAGGAGGTTTCAAGAGACAGTGACAATCAACTTCTTGTGGATTGACCCAGTACTTACTTGCTAACTATATAACTATGAGGATAGGCTACAAATTCATTTTGAGAGTGCGAACGACACCCTCGTCAGGGAACTAGGAACCAATCTTAGTCATCCATCATATAAGATCAATGAACTAGGAACCAATCTTAGTCATCTCATAATTAGCTAATCAAACCAGCTTTTTTTGGTCAATCCCGTGTCTTTTACTTAAGTAGGGTTAGAATAGTAATTTTCACCATTTATGTAGTGCAAAATTGTAATGCATTAAATAGTATAAAGTGATGCATAAACTAGTTCATACTGATGCATAATGCATATTGTTTATAAAGAACAAATAAAATTTATAAAATTGTGTACTTATACAATTAATGCATCACGTATATCGTATTCGTATTCATATCCGTATATGATATCATAATTAATGCATTATGTACATTATTTTTTGTATTTATTATTTGATATTCTGGGAACAATTTTTATGATGCATTAACACAATTTACGTGATGCATCGATATGATTCTGTAAATGCACAAAATAGGAAAGGATTTATTATCATAATTAATGCATTACGTTCGCGATATTTGTGCATTACATTATTTAAATTTATGCATTTGTTTGTATATTTTTTTATACTTCAATGCATCAACTTATAATACACAAACAATATTAATGTAATGCATTAATATTAATAACATAATGCATAATTCAATATAAACATGGGGATTCACATGACTGATTTTAGAGCACATGTTGTGTTTAATTTCTGGAGTTGTTGGCAGAGAGTTACAATCTCAAACCTTTCAATGAAAACAATAAATCGACACATTTATAATCATAATTGTACACAACCATTTCCCAAGCAATCTTTCACTTTTTGTTTCCTTCCATTTCCCATCTTTGGTATCTTCCCTCTTGGAATTTGTACTCCAATTTCCTCTTTTTTATTTCTTAGATAATTCTAATTTAAAAAAGTGAAAAATTGATGAATGAATTGGGCAATTGAAAAATCGGGAGAAAAAAATAGAGAAAGAGAGAAGAGAAGAAATATTAAAAGAAAAATATTTGGATGATGTCCAACGATGGCGGCAATGGTGGTGATGGTATCAACGACAATGATGGTGGGTGGTGGAACACGTGACGAGAGAAAGAGAAGAGGGAGGAAGAAAGAGAGATCAAACGTGAGAGAAGGATGAGGAATGTGTCCCATTCGAAAAGTCTAATTACTCTTACAGAAATCGATTGTGTTGGTTATGGTGGTGTGTATCGGTGAAGACGACGGAGTCTGGTGGTGGTGCTGGTGACGATGGTGTTCGGAATTGGTATTGGCGGCGACATCCATAGCGAAGAGAGAGAGAGAGAGAGAGAGAGAGAGAGAGAGAGAGAGAGAACCTAAATGTATAACAAAGGGTGGGTGAATTTCTATTTCCCAAAATAGCCTTCCTTCTTTGTTTTTTAATCTATATTAAATTTCCAGACTTAAATCTAGCCACACATTCTTTACAAATAAGTGGCCAAGATTAGTTCCTATTTTCCATATAAGATGTGGTTCTCACCAGATCCAAACCCTATATATATATATAGGGTAGGGATCTGGTGAGAATAAATTTTATATGAGAACGTGATAATGATACATTTTAATGCATTATTATCACAACAGAAATGCATATATTGCAGAAATATAATGCATACATATTCTAATGCATAAACTACAATAACTTAATGCATTAACATCATAATGCATAAATTAATGTTACCTAATGCATCATTAAATCTCAGACATTGATTAACAAAGATCAAAGGTCCAGATTTATTCTCTTTTCTCCCCTAAGATAGCATTCCCACATGATCCTTTCCTATATATATATATATATATGGTGGATTTGGCAGGAACTCATCCTTGTATGAGCCTGCAGGAACCAGCATAAATGTCAATTACGTGATGCACAAATTACACTAATTTAATGCATAAATTAATTAGCACACTTTCAATGCACAAACAACAGTAATATAATGCACCAATTAATCTTTCTTAATCAATGGCTCAGATTTAACGATGCATTAAGTTACTGTAATTTCACTACTACATTTTGGCTCATAGATAACAGAGATTTCCATTATCTATGCCCCTAAAAATCTTTCAAGTATAGTGGTGATATGTATGATGCGCTCATACATAACAGACAAAATCTGTTATATATTCGTTCATACATAACGGTTTTTTAAGTATACATAACGGCGAATTACGTTATCTATATGTGTTATACATAACGGTTTTGTCCGTTATGAAAGATTATCTTTGTCCGTGATCTATTGTGCATACATAACGGTTCGTTTTGTATTAATAACGGTTTATTTCCGTGATCTATGATTGTTAAACATAACGTCTTTATCATTACGAAAGCTCAATTTCTACGTTATATAATGACCTTATAAACAACTGTTATTTAATTTCGCAATAAATAAAATAATTCCAAAATGGCCAAATTATCAAAACCATCCATAACATTATATCATATATCATTCATGTTGGGAAATTTAAGTAAAGTTTTGATTGATTCCAAAACCAACTGACCCCAACCGAGTAGATGTTGCCATATCCTAATGTTAGTATTTAGGCTCACTGTTTGAGCAATGTTCAGACTTTATCTTTACAGGACTCGAGCTGAAGACGGCAACATGGCTTTACTCGGATAGAACATCAGATGGAAGAAAGACAACTGAGTGTTCAAGCCAACTGTTCTGATATAGAACATCAGATGTAAGAAAAACAACTGAGCGTTCAAGCCAACTGTTCGGATGTGGAACATCAGATGTAAGAGAGACAACTGAGCATTCAAGCCAATCGTTTGGATATAGAACATCGAATGGAAGAAAACATCTGAGTAATCAACTGTTCATCAGATATGACAATCCACCTGATCAGATAGAACATCAGTTGCAGGACTTAATCTGATAGATCGACAACATGAAGTTGAAGGCAGCTGAGGGTTCAACTGTTCCTATTCAGACAGAAGGTCAGATGAAGATATCGATCAGATGGAACATCAGCTGAAGACCACTCGGATGAAGATCGAATGTCTCAACCGACTATCCAATGTTGAAAGAATAAGGTTGAAATTTAAATTTCAAATAGGAAGTCACATGAAGGTTTGACGTTCTGTCATTACCTCATTTGGCCCAACACAAGGTTGTCTCAGAAGGAAAGCAGAAGTTTACAGTTGCCAAATCGGGTAAAACTGCAGAGATGAGAGACAAGCCATCGCTTTCACAGAACAGAGATCAACGGCTCTTCCAACGGCTAGTTGATTCTCACCGCCTATAAATAGAGGCATTCATTCATCAAGATAGAACACCAAGAAGACACAGAAGAGATAGACGAGCGAAAGAACGACAATATACTGCACACAAGCTAAACTGCAATTAATCTCTAAGAACATCACCAGTTGAGAGTTCATAGAGAGTTAGAATTTGTCTTGGTGTTTTCGATCCTAGTTTGAGTCTTCATTTGTTCAAGCTTAGATCCTAGCTTACTTTCTTGTTAGAGCTAGTAGTTGGAAAACCCACCCTTATACACATCCCCTAAAAAGGTTGTTAAGATCCTGCTCTTCTTGAAATGGAGTAGAAAGGTTGATAAGTACCCTCAAACTTATCTGTAAGGTTGATAAGTACCCGCAAACTTATCTGTACGGTTGCAAAGCCCGCGTAAGCTTTGTGGTAGCAGTCCTAAAGAATTTGGACTGATTGTGTGGACTCACAACTCCCCATGGACGTAGGAGTTCTCTCCGAACCACGTAATTCCTTTGTGTTGTGTTTTCAGTTCAATTACTTTTTGCATATCCAACTGACCAACTAACCAGCACTCAAAACTGCATATTTACATTCCAACTGATTTGGTTGTTGACCGACCTTGCATCTGAGCGTGAGTTATTTTATACGAGTTATTGTTGTTTCCACCACATTCCGCATAGCACCACTCTTCCATCTGAGTTTTCTTACTCAGTTGTGATTCCAGCTGAGTCGTCTTACTCAGTTGTGGTAATTTTTCAGGGGGTTGTTTTAAAATTCCTAACTGGTGTATTCCCCTCCCCCCCCCATACACCAGAACTCGTATCGGGACCATCAAGTGGTATTAGAGTAGTGGTTCAAAAGACCGTTGTCTCTGTTTCACGAGGTGTGAATCGAGGTGTTTTTCTTCAGTGGTCAACTGAATAGATCATTTTCTCGCTAGTGCATTTCTGCTTGCATTTGTTGTCTATTTGTTGTGTGTAGATGGATGTTAAAGACAAGATTGTTGTCATATTCTCGGTTGTGAACTATACATCCTGAAAAACTCGGATGAAGAAGATTCTACTATCCAAGCATCATCGAATGCAACAAGTGATCACATCCGGACCGATCACCATCATGGAAAAAGTCATTCGCACTCCTACAAATCCCAATGATGGGGATGCAACTGAGGTGTTAGTCGAGAAGAAGCTAGAAGATTTTACTCCTGAGGAAGCTAAAGTGAGTCAGCTGGATATCTCGGCTAAGAGCACTATCATGTCCACAGTTGGACAAGACTATCTTCCATGGATAGCAGAGTGCAACACGGCTAAAGAAATGTGGGATATTCTGGCATCTCTTAGTGAAGGGAGTGACGAAACCAAGGAGAACAAATTCTCCCATGCTTGTCAAGATTTTGACAATTTCTGTCTAAGAGTCGATGAAACCATTGATCAGTTGGAGCTTCGGTTCATGGATATCATCCGAAGGATTCAGTCTATCCGACGAGAAAAATATACTTTGAGAGAGATCAACCTCAAAGTATTACAAGCCCTACCAGCTGAGTGGGACACCTTCACCAACATTCATGAAAGCCGAGCTGATCTTGGAGAGATGGAAACTGACAGACTGTTCTCAATTCTGAAAGGAAACGAGTACAAGGTGAACCGACGAAGATCAACTTAGTCCTCGGTGCAGACGAGTCGACTTGAGGATGTTGGTTCCGGAACAAAGATAGTAGCACTTCGAGCCGACTATTCCAAGCCGCGAACATCAAGGGCAACAAGATCTGCGGACACAGCTTCGAAGGAGCCGAGCAGAGAAAAGCTGCAACAGAGTATAGCCGCCTTGTCAAAGAAGCTAGCTAACATGGATACTCGGTTCGGAAAATATAAGCGGTTCTATAAATCCAACCGAATTCGAGATAACTCAAAGCCTGTTGAGTCTGCAACTCCCCAACTTAATCCAACCTCCACGTCATAGCAAGTACTTACAGCACAACCTACTAAGGGAACTGCAGCTGAGAAAGGAAAAGGAGCTGTGGTTGGAGAACTGAAGAATCCATTGGTTGGGACAACAACCGAGGGGGAATGTTCCAGGACTCAGAAGAGGAATCAGAGACATCGGAGATACAATCAGAACCGACCTCAGAAGGGATGGAATCAACAGAACCGACAGGGATTCAACCATCAGAATCGACATCAGTTCCATCATCAGAACAACCAAAGGTTCCATCAGAGTCAACCAATGTGGAACAGTTCCAACAGTTGCGGATATTCATGCCAGAACATGAATCAACAACCGGGCATGAACAGTTGCAGTCGACAGTCAAGAAAATAGAATCAGACTCAGCCACAAAGATTCCAATATGACGTCCGACCTCATCTGCAAAACCAAAAGGGTCAGAAACGGCAACAAAACAGGGGGAACGCCTCTCCTCCTAAAGCTTACAATGGGAGAAATCAATCTCCTCCTAAGAAATAGAACGTCAATAATAACAACAAGCCTAAGGATAACCGATGTGTTGTTATAGTTGATGGAGAAGGAAAGATAATTTGGAATGACAAATCTATCCGAATCTACAGGGAAAAGTGACCCACAGTTCAAGGGGGAACTGGTTCTAACCCTCCAGGACCCAACTAAAATTGGGGACCTAAGCGTGTTTCTCTGTGCAGGAGCAGGAGGAACAACTGAGGAAGAATAAAGCATCACATACTATGTGGGTGATGGACAGTGGATGCTCGAAACACATGACAAATCTGAGGGATTTGCTTGGGAATTTCGTGGAGAAGGAAGGACCATCAGTTACCTTTGGTGACAACTCAAAAGGTCACACCAAAGGCTACGGTACCCTTGAAACCAATCTCGTGTCTATTCCAAATGTTTCATATGTTGATGGATTGAAGCATAACTTGCTCTCCATCAGCCAATTCTGTGATAATGGTTTCTCTGTCAAGTTTGATGCACAGGGCTGCAGGGTCAAAAATGCTAGAACAAAGCAAGTCATATTGTTGGGAAATCGATCCCCAATCGGGAATGTCTACTATGCAGATTGGAATAGTAGTCTTCCTGACACCTGTCTTTTATCGAAGAGCAGTTCAAATGTGAGCTGGCTGTGGCACAAAAGACTCAACCATCTCAATTTCAAGACAATGAACCGACTTGCAAGACAGGAACATGCAAAGGGTATTCCGAACCTTGTGTTTTCACCAACACATATCTGCAGTGCGTGTCAGCTGGGAAAGCTCGCTAGATCCTCCTTTTGGTTGAAAATGATTCCATCAACCGACCGAGTATTGCAGTTGATCCATATGGATCTCTTCGGGACTGTTACTCCCAAGAGCATGAATGGTAACGAATATACACTTGTTGTTATTGATGATTTCTCTAGGTACACGTGGACCATTTTCATGCGTCACAAGAGTGAAACCCGAGATGAGCTACCCAAGCTGATGGATCGGATATCTAACCAACAAGAGATGAAAATTATTTCTATCCGATCAGACCGTGGAACCGAGTTCCTCAATGAAACCATCATCAAATACTGCGAGAAGCACGAAATCACTCATCAAACATCGGCTGCTCGTACTCCACAACAGAATGGAGTAGCCGAGCGAAGAAACCGAACACTGAAGGATGCTGCAACATCCATGTTGACAATCTCAGCTCTGCCAAAGAGATTTTGGGCTGAGGCAATCAACACAGCTTGCTACACCCAGAACCGGTCTCTTCTGACCAAGCGGTTGGGAAAGACTCCATATGAACTATGGAGACGCAGGAAGCCTGATATTTCATATTTTCGCATTTTTGGTTCTAAGTGTTATATTCACAACAATGGGAAGACTCAGTTGAAAACTTTTGACGCCAAGGCTTCGAAGGGCATATTTCTCGGATATGCCGCTCGGATCAAGGCTTATAGAGTTTTTAACAACAGTTCTCGTGTTGTGGAGATAACACCTCATGTTAGTTTTGATGAATCTACTTTTGAGTGCAGGGAACAGGCTAAAGGACAACAAGTAGATCCACATGTTCCACCAGCTCTCACCAGATCTCAGGTTCTAAGGCAGAAGAATCTGGCTGAACCATTGGTATGGGCAACCGAGGATGATGATCCTTGTTCCTCTAAAGATGAATGTGAGGACCCCAGCTCGTCTCAAGGGGGAACTTCAGCTGATGTCACTCCAACTGCATCAGCATCCGAAGCCCAACCTAGCTCGGTTCAAAATATTGTCCATGTTGAGGATCCAGACTCAACAGCAAATGAATCACCAGTTCTGAAGATCCCAGCATCTCCCACAGCTCAGATCACAGAACCGCCACTGTTGGAAGAAGAAGGAAGACGGAACAAGAGATGGTATGAAGATCATTCCAAGGACAACATCATCGGAAATCCAACCAAGGGTGTGCGTACTAGGAGCAGAGTTGCAAATCCAGACTCAGCTGAGAAAGATTCCAGCACTTTCGCCCAATATGCTGAGGAGTTGGCAGTTCTTGAGGAGTTCGAACAAGCTGGAGATGTTGCCATGATTTCATGTTTCGTAGCTGATGTGCCAGAGCCGAAGCATGTTATGGAAGCTCTCAACTGTGTTCATTGGACAACAGCCATGCAAGAAGAGCTGAATGAATTTCTACGCAACTGTGTATGGGAGTTGGTAGAAAGACCAAATGGTGTTAAAGTCATTGGATTAAAGTGGATTTTCAAGAACAAGAGAGACGCCATTGGATTCATCGTGAGAAACAAGGCAAGATTGGTAGCTCAGGGATATTGCCAATAAGAAGGAATTGATTTTGAGGTTTCCTTCGCACCTGTTGCAAGGTTGGAAGCCATCAGAATATTTCTAGCCTATGCCGCATTTCACAAATTCAAGGTTTATCAGATGGATGTGAAGTGTGCTTTCCTCAACGGTGATATTAAGGAAGATGTTTATGTTGAACAGCCTCCCGGTTTTTAGACTGGTGATGGAAGAGTGTATAAGTTGAAGAAAGAGATCTATGGATTGAAGCAAGCACCTAGGGCTTGGTATGACACTCTATGTGGTTTTCTTCTGAACTCGGGGTTCAAACGAGGGTCAGTTGACAAAACACTGTTCACCATAAAAGTTGGAGAAGACATACTAGTTGTGCAAATCTATGCCAACGACATCATATTCGGTTCCAAGTCGGAGGAGCTGTGCAAGAAATTCTCAACTCTCATGAAGGAGAAATTCAAGATGTCGATGATGGGTGAGATGAATTATTTTCTTGGGCTACAGGTGAAGCAGTCATCAAAAGGGATTTTTATTAATCAGTCCAAATATACAAAGGAGCTCATCGCAAAGTTCGGATTGCAGACAAGTAAAACAACAAGGATCCCGATGAATACTAACTGGAAGATTGAACCCGGATCTGAGGGAAAACTCGTGGATGCCAGTAAGTATAGAGGGATTATTGGTTCTTTACTATATCTAACCACCAGTCGGCCAGATATATCTTACACGGTTGGAGTGTGTGCTCGGTTCCAAGTTCAGCCAAGGGAAGCACACATGTTGGCAGCAAAGAACATCATTAAGTATCTGAAGGGTACTGTTAATGTTGGGTTGTGGTACCCAGCTGACGACAATATCCAACTGTCCGGATACTCAGATGCGGATCTAGCCGGAGATCGGTTGGAAAGGAAGTCCACATCTGGATACTGTCAGTTCATGGGAAGCAAGCTAGTTTCATGGTTTTCAAAGAAACAAGCATGTGTTGCCACTTCTACAACCGAGTCAGAGTATATGGCTGCCGGTAGTTGTTGCATGCAAGTGTTGTGGCTCAAGCAGCAGTTGAGAGATTATGAAGTAGCAACTGGACAGGTTCCCATCCATTGTGATAGCTCAAGTGCCATTGCTATCTCTTTGAATCCTGTTCACCATTCTCGGACGAAGCACATCGACATCCGACATAATTTTATCCGAGATCATATTGAGAAGAAGGATGTATCTATGGAGAAGATTCCAACTGAGATTCAGAGAGTCGATATCTTCACCAAACCTCTAGCCGAAGCACGATTCAAGATGTTATGTGATCTTCTTGGATTGTTGGATCCATCAGATGAGGAATCAACCGAGCTAAAGAGATAGATATCCATCTGAGGGGGAAGCTCAGATGAAGGGGGAATCTCAGATGCGGATCGCCATCCGAAGACATCAGACGTCAGCTGAACAGACGAACTCGAGTCAGCTGATGGCATGCCGCAACATTGGAACATAGCTGATTCCGACATCAGCTGGCAGGTATCATTTATGGCTGCAGATGTTTTAAATGAGAATGTTTGAAATAAATTCAAACATTCCTGAGCATGCCAGTTAGATTAAAATAGCCATCATAGCGCATTTAATGTAAAGTACGGCTGAACAACAATAGCCTTACTTTATAGTGCGACTGGGCTGACATAAAAACAGTTCACCTTCTCACGTGCAGGTGTTGGAACTCGGAATTCGACGTCAGTCAAAGTTAGTCAACAGTCACGAGATCTCAGCTGTTGATGGATTCGCGCCATTCAACCTTGGCCATCGATTTCAAACGACCCACTAACCTATAAAAGGCGGAAAATCAGGAAGTGATTTCTTACCATCTATACTTGTGTTTATCTGAGTAACTGTTCATCTTCGTCTCTTATTCTGTCTCACCATTTTCTGCTAAGTTTTTCTTTCCTTCTCTCTATATATTTACTTCACTGCAATATTAAATGGCACCAAAAGCTTCTTCGCAAGGAAAGAAGATGGCATTCTCTGGACCAGCTCTAGTCCCTTCGTCGTACGAGGAATCATATGACATGATGATATCCAGAATCCACTTCGAGCAGATTCTGTCAACAGAAGCTCTGGACTCGTCGGCGTTATCCCCTCTCGCCGATCTTCTTAGGGATAATGGCCTTCTTGAGTGGGCGACGCTCTTTCCCACCCACTTGCTCAGGCGACAAGTCGAAGAATTCTACATAAACCTGCAACACGAACAGGGAGTAGGCCTCGTGTCAGAAATCTCCTGTCGACAGCGCGACGTTCCTGCCAGAACCGTCTGCCATGTCAACTTCTACATACCGGTTTCCGAGATTCTACGCTCTATCATTCCACCAAATCTGACCGCCAGGGACACCGTCGAGAACATCACAGATGCAGATGCCAATCAATTTCTTGAGAATGCTCTTATCACTGCACAAAGATTGAGGAGCAACATGCAGCGAACGAAGTTGAAACTCGTGCATCGACTTCTGTTCGATGTTGTATCCAAGGTTATTTTTGGATACAGCGGAGCCTTTGGAGATATCAGCTGACCCAAGCTCAAGAAGTTGATTGCTTTGGAGCACAAACACAACATCAACTGGTTCAAGTTCTTCGAACACCAGTTGACAATGGAGAAGCTGAAGATTACAGAAACTAAAACTGATTCCAGGGAAAGACTGTTGAGTGTTAAGGGAACTCTCAACTTTGGAGTCAAAATTTTTGCCCTGATCCTTCTCGCCACAAAGGATCAGAACATGGTGTGGGAAGACAGTGAGGAGACACCAATCAAGAGGTAGATGTTGTTCCCAACAGCCAAGAAAGCTCTTGATGTGATTCGGAGTGTCTACACTCCCAAAGAGAAAAGGGAAGCTGTGAAATCAGCTGAGGAGAAACATACAGCTGAGGAGCTGCCTCCAGCTGTCGGCCGCACTTCAAAATTGACAGCTGCACGCCGACTCAGAGATGAGTTAGATAAGGATCAAGAGGAGGAGCCGCGTAAGAAGAAGTTGAGGGTTCGTATCAAGAAGTCAGTTGCAAAACCAGCTGAGGAGGTACCAGCTGAGGAGGTAACATCTGAGTCGAGTCACTCAGTTGACAAGGATGCTTTTGATGATGAGCCGACCATGTCCTCGGATGCGGCTTCTTCTTCACCAAAGGAATCCGAAGATGTTCCATCCTCCCCCACAGCAGGAGCTGATGCCATACAGTACAGACAGGTTCTCGCAACCGATCCTCAGTCAGAAATTCCGAGCTCCCTACTTGATGCCAACATTGAGACCACTTCTTTAGCCAATGTTGAGGAACCTCTCGATACCAACATCCCAACTGATATTCAGCCAGAAATTCCGAGCTCCCCGCTCGATGCCAACATTGTGACCACTTCTTTGGCCAATGTTGAGGAACCTCTCGATGCCAATATTGTGACCACTTTTTTGGCCAATGTTGAGGAAACCCTTGAACCGATTCCATATGACAATCTCTCTCCCTCCTCCATTGACGAAGAAGCTGATCGTCAAGCTGTCGCGCTGGAACATGAAGGCAAGCTGGCATATTGCTTTCAGAAGCTGCTTGGTATGTTCCCCGAGGCGCGCAACATGCCCACCTTTGCCACGCTCTGAACTGAGCTGTTGTATCAATTCAACATCATTTTCAGCCACTGGTATGTCAAGGAAAATACCATCCGGATACACAGCTGGAACCAGCTCAAGGCCGATGAGTCGCGTCTGAGGGAGTACTTCAATTATACCAACCTTGAGGTTGCGTACAACAACAAGATCGCACTGCTGACTCGCCGTCTGGATGTCAGCAAGGCAGAAGGAAGAGACACAAGGGACACAGCAGCAGAACAAGATTGTGTCACTTTCCTTGACAACATGCTAACCAAGTTTGCTGACTTTGTAGATGATCTTGACGCAGCTGCAGCAGCAGCCAAGCAGGAAGAAGAAGAACTTCAACAGTACCTGGCCAATCGCCAAGCCATGGTTACTGTTGAACAGCCCTCACCAGAACAACCAGCACCAGCTGAACAGCCAGCACCCTCCTCAGATGAAATATGCTAGCTGATCACTGAGAGAGTCAATCAGCTGAGGAAGGAGATGCTTGCCAACATCCAGCTCAACCAAGAAGAACAGCTGAGGATGATGGAAGCTCAGGAGGAGAAACACAAGAAGTTGCTGGAAGAACAAGATGCGCTAAAGATGAAGTTGGATGATCTCTCAACATCCACCAGCAAGGACATCAATGACTTGAAGACAACCGTTCATGGAATCAAATCAGAACTGAACGTGTTCAAGTCCATCTCTGAATCCAATCTTGCAAAATCTCAAGAGACGCAAGACAAAGAATGGGATTCCCGGTTCGAACAGAAATGGGCTGAGTTCGTCGCTTTCCACACTGAAGTCACTGAAACCTTCGCTGCAATGAAGAAAGCTGATGAAGAGCGCCGTGCCAAGGAACTGACGAAGAAGGTTGATGTGGAATGCGCTGTAGATGAACTTTTCCCGGATTCAGCAGGTTGAACACAAACTCACTTCTCTGGATGGCTTAGTTGCAAGCCTTGTTGCTGATGCCAAAAAGGGGGAAGATGAGATGCAGAAAGATGAGACCCGGGAAGATGAGGTACAAGAAGCTGAAGAAGAGATACCAGCCGCAAAGGAATCTCAGCTGAAGAAGACCAAGCTGAAGAAGATAGCTCCAAAGAAGTCCACTCCGAAGCCAACCGACAAGAAACAACAGCTGAAATCTATTGTTGTCGGAGGAGATGAAATGGCTAAGGACATGGAGCAGGCAAAGATGTATGGAGTCTCCTACAACTCCATAGCCGAGATTGCAGCCGAGCTCGATGCTGAACTCGACAGTATTACAACCGAAGAGTGTATTGTTGCTGCTAAGGCTATGGATGTTCCGGAGAAGGATTACATGAATCCGGAATGGATAAAGAAATTCGCAGCCAACCAAGCTACAAGAGTTAACAAATTTGAAGAAGAGCTTGCCAAGGTTACCAACAACTTGGACAGAAATGTTGCCTCTCGAAGCCGTCGACGCATAGAGAAACATCAGGTGAAGGCTGAAGCAAAACTGAAGCAACAAAGACTGCCTGGAAAGATCAAGCTCCAAGGACGCTTCAAGCATGTTGACAAATGGATGCCTGAAGAATGGAATGATGATTGGGAATCATTCAAACAAGAGTTTGTGAATAATTTCTATTACAGGAAGGTGTACACAACTGAGGATTCGAGGAGAGCTTTCAAGGAAGCCCTAACTGAGCTACACTCTAGGGATCCGGGCATGTTCAACCAGTTCAGGCGAGCTATGATTGATGCAAAGCTGGACATGAACACCGTCCCTGTTCCTCAGAAGGTTACATATCTTCCTCCATTCATCCCAGAGACAAGGAATCCTAACAGGCAGAAGATTGCAGCTGAGGCAAGAAAAGTCTGTCAAGAACATGGAGTAGATATCTCGAAGGAGTCAGATGCCAAGAGAGATATTTTTGTGTTTCTGTGTAAACATCAGTTGTAATTAATTTCTATGCATTTCTATGTAAACATCAGTTGTAATGAAAACTTTCATCATATCCGATTCACCTTGACGTACAATCTCTAGTTGTCCAAGCTCTGAATCGCAAAGTTATTTCAATACCATGTTACAACTGTGCTAACCCTTTGATGTTTTAATCTTATAGACTGTCTAGAATTTCAGCTGAGATTATAGATAGGTCAGTAGGGTTTAGATCAGTAGGGTTTTGGCATCATCAAAAAGGGGGAAATTGTTGGGAAATTTAAGTAAAGTTTTGATTGATTCCAAAACCAACTGACCCCAACCGAGTAGATGTTGCCATATCCTAATGTTAGTATTTAGGCTCGCTGTTTGAGCAATGTTCAGATTTTATCCTTACAGGACTCCAGCTGAAGACGGCAACATGGCTTTACTCGGATAGAACATCAGATGGAAGAAAGAGAACTGAGTGTTCAAGCCAACTGTTCTGATATAGAACATCAGATGTAAGAAAAACAACTGAGCGTTCAAGCCAACTGTTCGGATGTGGAACATCAGATGTAAGAAAGACAACTGAGCGTTCAAGCCAATCGTTCGCATATAGAACATCGGATGGAAGAAAACATCTGAGTAATCAACTGTTCATCAGATATGACAATCCACCTCATCAGATGGAACATCAGTTGCAGGACTTAATCTGATAGATCGACAACATGAAGTTGAAGGCAGCTGAGGGTTCAACTGTTTCTATTCAGACACAAGGTCAGATGAAGATATCAATCAGATGGAACATCAGCTGAAGACCACTCGGATGAAGATCGAATGCCTCAACCGACTATCCAATGTTGAAAGAATAAGGTTGAAATTTGAATTTCAAATAGGAAGTCACGTGAAGGTTTGACGTTCTGTCATTACCTCATTTGGCCCAACACAAGGTTGTCTCAGAAGGAAAGCAGAAGTTCACAGTTGCCAAATCGGGAAAATCTGCAGAGATGAGAGACAAGCCATCGCTTTCACAGAACAGAGATCAACGACTCTTCCAACGGCTAGTTGATTCTCACCGCCTATAAATAGAGGCATTCATTTATTCATCAAGATAGAACACCAAGAAGACAGAGAAGAGATAGACGAGCGAAAGAACGACAATATACTGCACACAAGCTAAACTGCAATTAATCTCTAAGAACATCACCAGTTGAGAGTTCATAGAGAGTTAGAATCTGTCTTGGTGTTTTCGATCCTAGTTTGAGTCTTCATTTGTTCAAGCTTAGATTCTAGCTCACTTCTTTGTTGGAGCTAGTAGTTGGAAAACCCACCCTTATACACATCCCCTAAAAAGGTTGTTAGGATCCTGCTCTTCCCGAAATTGAGTAGAAAGGTTGATAAGTACCCACAAACTTATCTGTAAGGTTGATCAGTACCCGCAAACTTATCTGTACGGTTGCAAAGCCCGCGTAAGCTTTGGGGTAGCAGTCCTAAAGAATTTGGACTGAGTTGTGTGGACTCACAACTCCCCGTGGACGTAGGAGTTCTCTCCGAACCACGTAATTCCTTTGTGTTGTGTTTTCAGTTCAGTTACTTTTTGCATATCCAACTGACCAACTAACCAGCACTCAAAACTGCATATTTACATTCCAACTGATTTGGTTGTTGACCGACCTTGCATCTGAGCATGAGTTGTTTTATACGAGTTATTGTTGTTTCCACCACATTCCGCATAGCACCACTCTTCCAGCTGAGTTTTCTTACTCAGTTGTGATTCCAGCTGAGTCGTCTTACTCAGTTGTGGTAATTTTTCAGGGGGTTGTTTTAAAATTCCTAACTGGTGTATTCCCCCCCTCCCCCATACACCAGAACTTGTATCGGGACCATCAATTCAAAACATTCATACAATCATCATTCGAATACAGTCAAAATTTGACAAGTGTTCTAAAATATGTCCTAGAAAGAAAGAGAATAATGTAACTTTATAGTTAATGATAATGCAAGCTAGCCATTTGGAACAATTTTTCTCGCGCATAATATGGCATGGTGGCCTTGTCATCTCAACGACTCCCTTTATCGAACACAATCCTGCCACGATAACTTAGAAATAGAAATTAAGTAATTACACAAATCATCAATGCACAAATCGTTAACGCACTAATCAACACTAACAGCATAAAAACATCAATACACAAGTTTATTTTTCAGCCTCAAAGAACAGTAGATTTCATATATACTTAAAATATTTTCCTTCATATAAAATGAATTATGAAGAAGAACCTTGTGAAGTTGGATGTGCCTACCAGCAACTAAGATCTTTTATCAATGTACTTTTATCATTTTTTGCTTGAGAAAACACTAATAACTAATACTGAAACTTAGATTAGTGTCTGTTATTACTAAAATTTCAAAAAAATAAATAAATAAATAAATGCAGAAAAAGAAGGCAGAAATGCCACTGATCACGCAGTATACTTGAAACATAAGGCCTATTTATACAAACAATATTTGCAAGTACAAACAATATACTTTGATGTGCCACTGATCATGTAGAAAAAACTATTGTCCTAACTCTCAAACGCTTTTAACATATACAGTAGAAATCTGAGGAGTCATCAAGCATGCTAACAGATAATAAGCGCCAGACAAAGCAACGTTGATGATCTAATTAAGCAATGAAATGAAGGTAAAAGAGAAAGGTAAAAGCATCTTACTAGAATAGTTCTCAATTTCATGGTATTGAAATTTCTATATGTATGGCCAACAAAACTCAGGTCCTTCAGATTATGCAACTGCAAGTGGAACTGATTTCCCTCTCATCTTCCTGCTGTTCTTCTTTGCCACCTACCACCGCAAACAGATTGACAACATACACTACTATCTCCCTTCAATTCAATTCACCACTCACTGCACCACCAACCTCTTTCTCTTTTTCCTTTTCTGTTTTGTTGATTTGATTTAATTTCTTGTATGAAGAACAGAATGCATGTGCTCATAAATAAAGAGCAAGCTAAGGAGGAAGAATTGAATGAAAAAAAGGCAACCTATGTCTATACACATTAATTACTAGGGCTGCTAATAGCCACAAATTAATAACATCTATGTATGTAAACATATACATATATATTCTCTCATATCAAAGCATGTCATGTTTGAGGATGTGGGATGTTGAATCAAGAATGTTAATGCCATGCCACCAAGCAAAAGGTTGGAAATACCTTAACTGGAACAGTAAAGAAGCCAGCAACCTTTTTAATGTAATTTATATCACTCCATCTACCCGTGGCTGACATTCCTTCAATTCCAAGCTTCAAAACGGGTCAAACCCAAGTCAACCCATGGACTTTTTTTAGGATTTTGTATGAGAATTGGGGTGGTTCTTTTTTATAACAGATATTTATTTGTCTCTCTAAATTATAAAATAATAAATAAATAAATAAAAGTTCCCCGTTAGTACTGAATCAATCCCTCAATGCGCATAATTCTGAGTTGAAATTGGTCCGTGGACAAATTGTTAGTAAATTTATTGTTAATTTTCCTACACATTCAACGTTTTCCAACGGAGACGATTAATCAAACAATTTGAAACGGTATATTTAGGACTATTCAAACTTATTAGAAATTTATATACTCGTACTTGTTTCAAACCCGATTAAAAACCCATCAGTTGAGAATTGGCCCATCTACCATCACGGTTCTGGTCTTTGCTTTATAAGTGCGTAATTGATGAAACTCATTTAGAATTTATATAGACATAAAATTTAATAAAAAATAATTGATTGTAGTATTCGTTCTCGCCTTAACCGTAAAGTAATATTTGTTAATTACAATTATAGATTATGCAAAATTGAAAACCCGACGATTCAAGATTTTAGAAATTACATGAAACAATGCATAAATGAAAAATTTTCCGAGTTGAGGTACGAGTTGGATGGGAATTGACCCGTCTACAACCAGGTTTTCGGGTCGGAATCGGCCCGCCGACCACAGTTTTGATTTATAAGTGCGTAATTTATGAAAACCGTTTAGGATTTATATAGACCCAAGATTTAACAACAAAAAAGAAGAAAGTCGACGGTTTGGAAATTGGCTCATCTACAACAACGGTTCCGGGTCGGAATCTACCCGCTGACCACGGTTTTGATTTATAAGTGCATAAATTATGAAAACCATTTAGAATTTGTATAGACCCAAAATTTAACCAAAAAAATGATTGTACTATTCGTTCTCGTCCTAATATTCGCTAATTACATTTATGAATTATGCAAAGTTGGAAACTCAACTACAAATAACGTAAAAATTAATACATGTGACGATTCTAAATTTTAGAAAATACTTGAAAAAAATGGATAAAATGAGAATTTTAAAATAAATAAGAATAAAGAATGGAGATATGTCACGTGGAATCCCGAGTTGACCCATCTAACTAATTAAATTGACCTAATTAAAATTAATTATTTTTTATCATATTAAATAAAAAATATTAGACTATTTCAAAATTTAATTTAGCCAACCAATAAATTAGCCAAACTATTTTAGAACCATTTATTCGGCCATCTAATAAATTAGTTCCTTAAAAAATAATTATTTATTCGGCCAACTAAAAAATTGACCTAATTAAATTAAATTAATTGAACTATAAAAATATAGTTATTTATTCGGCCACTAATAAATAAATTTGCCAAATAAATTTGGTGGTGCAAAAGATGAGTGATTCTATTTCTATGTATTTATAGATTTTTCAATAGGAGAAATTTTATTGAAAAAGTGACGTGGAACACAAGATTTTAGTATATATTTAAAATCTATTATTTTATATTTAAAAATTCAAAAATATGAGGATTTAGATAAATAGGAATGATGGGTTAATAGAGATGCCAAATACATTTTTTTTTTCAAAATAAGAATTGTTTTCATTTTAGTAATAATAATAATAATAATAATAATAATAATAATAATAATAATAATAATAATAATAATAATAATGATTTAGAAAAAGCTTAGAATAAGTTCAGAAAATAATAATAGTAATATGATTCGTATTTTCAACAGGATCTTATTGAACTATCATAGTAATAGGTATTAGTATATTATTCCCTATTAATGTGGAAACTAAATCTATAGCATATTTAATATAATATAGAATATAAATATATGATACATATCGATTTCAAATTCGAAAAATTTGAGAATTTAGATAAATATGAATGGAGGAATATAAAGGGTGCCACATAGGATTTTTTTTTTTTTTTACGTAAAATCGTCTTTATTTATATAATAATAGATAGATAAATAGATGATGAGATTTAAAGAGTGCTATATAAAATTTTTGGCAACGTAGAATATTGATCATAATAATAATAATACAAAGTAATGACGCCGCTTGAATACCGATTCTTATTGAAATGAGTAAGACTTTATAACTTTATTTTATCATTTTACAAATTGATTCTATTGAAACATTTCCGATTCGTAATAGAAATGAAGATTCTTTTTTTTTATAACAAACTTGAGACTTGATATGAGAATTTGGATTTTCCTTTCATTATTTAATGTTTATATATTATATAACATATTAAAATATGATATATATTGATTTTGAAGATTTGATTTTGTTAAGATTTTGTTTCAATGTTATATATAATATAGAATATAAATAGGATAAATATTGATTTATAAATTAGAAATTTTGAGAATTTAGATAAATGAGAATGAAGAGATTTGAAGGTGCTATATAAGATTTTTTTTTTACGTAGAATCGTTTTGGTTTATATACTCCCTCCGTCTTACGAAAAAATGTCTTACTTGTATTCGATACTGGAATTAAGGAGAAATGATAAAGAATGTAAAAATAATATGAATAAATAATAAAAAAAAATGTAAAAATAATGTGAATAAATAATAAAAAATATAAAAACAGTGTGAATACATGTGTAAAAATAGTGTGAATACATTTAATTATTTCTATATTGATAGATGAGAAGAAATGGTAGCATCGATGTGGCGCCAACTCCACCTCAATCGGTTAAGTAAATTCAATTCCTACTTCCACACAGGAACAGGAGAGTAAGAGTAGACGCGAAAATGGCGGCCTGTTGTCTTTCAACAACAGCCATATCCAAGTTGGAGTTGCCGGTAGGAATCACCCACCACAATTGCAGTTGGCAACCATTGTTATCCCTCAAAAGCAGACCATTCCTGATTCCTTCTCATCCAAGAATCACTGAGCGTAGTGCTTTTCATGTAGTCAATTCGTTGGTGGATAATTTCAAACCCACTACTGAAGCCTCTTTACCAAACAAAATCAAAACTAGGTTAATTATTTTCATTCCTATTTTTTGTTGGGCAATCGAAATTCCACGTTGATTTTATATGGGATGATCTTGGTCACTAAGTGATTTGAGATTTTTTTGGTTTTGATGGATTAAAGATTCTTTTCCGGTTTAAATGTGAACTAATGATGAAGTTTAAGATTAATCATTATCATCGGATTTCTGCTTCAGGTGCTGTCGTTAGCTTTGAATAGGAATTTTAATTATGTCATGGTTTGGGTTATGTGATGATGTTTATGGATAAATTGCATGTTACCTGTATCTCTGCTTCATTGAGGAAACTTTTATAGTTGTATAAGATTTTCACAGAGAGAAATTTCACGTGAAATCAGTTTATGAACATTGACAAAAGTTCCGAGTAAAGAAACATATGAAAACTTCTCTCTCTCTCTCTCTCTCTCTCAATTTTGGATGAATTTGTTTGATTTGCTACTTTTATAAGGGTGTTTGTTCAGTTTGGGCAAAATCATACTCAGAGTTGGATTAAGGTTGAAATCTTATTATTATAGCTGCCTAATCTCATGTATTCTATTCAAAATAATTATAGTGAAAATTTGTGGCTTGGCAGCACCCCCGATTCACATTGTAACGAATTGGGTAAATAATTATTGTGTTTTTCGTGCTTTCGTGATTTATTCTGTGATTAATTCTTAAAAGATGGCCCCCTTTTTCGGATAATTACTCACAACCTTAGTTCCGAATGACTGTGTCTCCACTGCGTAGATCTTAAGAGATATGTCTGTCTCGCTTTAATTGAAATGTTGGGAAATATAGAAGGAAGTATTTTTGGTATGGATCTGTCATGGCTTAGGTATATGAACCTATACTATATTCTCTGTCCTCTAAAGGATTATATATATTTGGACAGTGTGGAACTCACTTGTGATAAAAAACTTGTTCAAATGCTCTCTGCTTATTTTGTGACCTACTAACTTATGTTTGTCAATTAATAACGTTCATTTGTGTTTAATTTTTTTCTGGTGTGCAGCATATGGAATTGGCGAGGTTATTCTATTCGTTACCAGCACGCTGGAACCAGCGGGCCTGCGCTGGTTTTGATTCACGGTTTTGGAGCAAACAGGTCTACACTGCTTCAATTTCACTTCTCGTCAACTATATAATATAGGTACTTATCATGGAATGACATGCTTTGCATATCATTTACATACATTTCTCACTTGTCTAGTGATGTTGCCTTTAGCTAATTTAACTGTCGGATTTTTAACATCCTGTCGACGACATACCTGTATTTATGTACGTGATTAGGGTGCTTTTTCAATCCAATTAATGTGCTCTCTCGGGATTCCCACCAGATATTTTGTCCTAACTAAATTCCAGATAATCTATCGTCCCAGTCTTTCTTCCCAACTCAATCTATCTGTCCACACATCAACATTTTTTAATTTTAGAGAGAGAGAGAGAGAGAGAGAGAGAGAGAGAGAGAGAGAGTTAAAGAAGTACTACTGTAATTAGCATAAATGAAATTCCCTTTCTCTGTTTATCTTCTTGTCAGTGATCACTGGAGGAAGAATTTGGCGGTTCTTGCAGAGTCACACAGGGTATATGCAATCGATATGATTGGCTATGGTTATTCAGATAAACCAAATCCAAGAAAGCTTCAAGTTGAACACTTTTATACTTTTGAGACATGGGCCAGCCAGCTAAACGATTTTTGTATGGAAATTGTGAAGGATGTAGTCTTCTTTGTCTGCAATTCTATAGGAGGTAATTACTCGTTTTCTTAAATGTCATGAACAAAATTTTTAGAATTGAGATTATTCTTTGTTTTAGGAAAAGTGAATGTCTTCGCCTTGGTAATTTGATGGCATCAAATGATTATGAATGCATAACACTGAAATTCTTGTTTCCTCCATTGCATTTCTATTATCAAAGCTTGTGGCTTGCCATTTAAAAGGAACTACATGTATATTGAAGAAGCCTATTAGTCCTCAATAGTTTTCGGACAAAATGCTAAAATTCTCATAGCAGTTTACTAAAAACCACACATCTTATTAAGCTTAAGTTCTTAAAGTGGACAATATCTAATCATATGCAACAGTTATGTACTTTCCACTCGAGATGCACGTGATGGACCTATTGTTGTAGGATCTGTGTTCCATATCCTAAAAGAATCCGATGTCATGTAGTTCCTGATGATGATGATGAATGTATGATAGCATAGATAAGCCAATTTTTGATGTCTCGTTTCAATGTGGTTGGTGGCTGCTTGTGTATGTGGTATGCCTTATCTGATTAGATGCGAGTTGTAAAATTCATTATAATTAGTATTATCAGATAGTACTATTGTGACATGTAACATGCTCAATTAGGCCATCTCTATAATTATAAGGACGGTGGAAGATTAAGTTTTCTACTTTACAGTGTGTTAATAAAGTAAATGGCTATTTCGAGATTTTTCTGTTTCTTTCAACAGTGAGGGGAAATAAATTTTTATATTTAGGTATTATAGAGGTCATGTACCTGTTTTCTGTCATATTTTTAGATTTATTTGTTCCTACTTCGAGAAGGCAAAAACAGTTAACTTCAATCTAACAGAGCTATGTTGTTTTGCGTGCAGGACTTGTTGGACTCCAGGCAGCAGTGATGGATCCTGGAATTTGCAATGGTATTATTCTCCTAAATATATCCCTTCGTATGCTGCACGTAAAGAAGCAGCCGTGGTATGGAAGGCCCCTAATAAGATCATTCCAGAGTTTGCTAAGGTTATTTTGAATGTTATGGTTATCAGTCACTAATTTGGCTTATTATACTTCTCTCCTATATCGTCTGTTGATCTTCTATTTTTTTTCCTTCCCTTTCGCTTCAGAAATACTGCTCTTGGGAAATTCTTTTTCAGTACTATTGCTACAGCTGAGGCAGTGAGGAACATTCTTTGTCAGGTATGCAACTCTAATATGTTCTTTCATCTAAAAGATATTAACAGGGTATGCTCTAAAATCTTCAGAGCTTAGGTTAAAATATGAAACAATAATTGGTTTCTTCTCAAGCCTATTTTGCTTCCTCGAATGAGATCCGTTGTATCTTTTCACATTGGAAGTTCTACTTCTTTTTTGAGGTTCACTTGCGTGCGGTGTACTATTTATTATTTATTTTTCATTTGATTAATGATTAGGAGTTTAACTAGCTGTAGTTGTGGATTAATTAATCTAATTGAGAGGAATAAACCATAATCGGCATGAATAATACTCCCTCCGTTCCACCAGGCTTGTCTTGTTTCTTTTGGGCACGGGGTTTAAGAAGAAAATAATTAAGAATAGAAAGTATGTTTAGTGGAGTTTTAAAGTAAAATAAAGTGGGTAGAGCGAGAGTGAACAGTGAATGACACAGAAAATGAAGTGAAAAAGTATGATGAAAGGTGTAAAGTGGATTGTTTAACAAATTAATTATCTCCCAATTATTTCCAAAAAAGTAAACAGGACAGAATAACGAGACAACCCGAAAAGGAAAACAGGACAATAACAGGACGGAGGGAGTATAATACCCATGTTTTTGCCTTCTTCTTTCCTCCTCCCAATGATGAACCTACCTCACATCATCGAATGTTATCTATTAGCTGTATCTGTTTCAGAAAATGGGAACATGTTTTTGTGTATTGTGAAATCATCATGTTACGTAATCCCCACATTGGTTCCACATGAAGTGTGGAAGGGTATATAAGTGGGAGTCAATTCTACCTTTAACCATGCTTTTCAGTTAAGTTAGAGCTCTCTTATCTTATATGCCTAACACATCATTTCTTTGATTTCTTTCTTTGGGCCTGAATATGTTGAAACATCTGTGTTTTTAGTGTGTAATGACATCCCTATTTTGAGGGCGTAATGATATCCCTAAAAAAAAAATAAAAAAATGATGAAACATCTGTGTGAAATAATAGTTGATGATGATGCAGTTCCCTATATTGAGTTTGTAATGACATCCCTATTTTGGCAAACCAATTCTGAGTAAATAGTTCTTCTTCTTGCCTTGGTGTTGGAAGCAGTAATTCTATTAGCTACATAGAGAGCATGCAAATGCAAGGAATCATATGTCCTTTATATATGTATTCTATATACTCTCTTCATGCATGCCACCAGGTGTTGTCAGCATTTGTGCATATTCCCGGTAAATTTTTGGATTAATTATACTTTTGTTTTTCAACTTTCCAATTTCCAAACCAGATGATCATCATTGTTTAAGAATCTTGCGATTCTTGAAAAGAAGAAATAAGAAAGGGTGAAATTATAATCTTTATAAAATGAGAAATAAGAATTGACGGATTCATAAAGGAGAGAATGTTCTTTTCCCTCCTTTTCCCATAATAAATTTATAACCAAACACACCCTTAGTGTTTATCATTGTTTACAAATTAATTCCTCTGTATTTTTTGTGTTGAAAAGCAACTGATGGGGCAATTAATGACATGGGAAACATATGATTTTAAAAGGAAATTAAAATGAGGGCAATAGCACACAATTATATTAGACGCAGCTGCTGGAGAGAAAATAAATCTGTGTGCTCAGGTTATATTGCCTTCTTCTTTTCCTGCCAGTGATGAACCTACCTTATACGACATTAAAAGATCGTTATTAGCTGCATCCTTTTCAGATATTTGGAACATGTTTTCTTGTAATTCTGAAACCATATATATTACTTTCTTTATTTGGGACTGAAAATGTTGTAACATCTGTGTCAAATAAACCTTCACATGTAGATTCATTTTGTTTTACTGTATCTTGACAAACTTGTACTGTATGCCTGATTTCGGATTCCATTTCAGTGTTACTATGACAAATCACAAGTGACAGATGAATTAGTCAAGATAATTCTTGAACCTGGACTCGAGCCTGGTGCTGCGGAAGTGTTTCTTGAATTTATATGCTACTCCGATGGGCCACTTCCTGAGGAATTACTGCCTTTAGTGAAGGTCACATCCTCACATAGATATTCTCTAATTTGCGAAATTGCTAATCATATGCTGTTGACCTCTCAAAGACTAAAGTTATCATCATCTACCACAGACCTATTTTCACATTTAATTTTAAATTGATTATTAGTGTTATTATTTAAAAATTAGGGTATTTAATTTTAGTTAAATCCAATTTTCTTAAAATAATATTAAGTAAGGTTCATTATACATTTCTAAAAATTTTATTTTAAATAAATATTACGATATCAACATTGGGACGGGGGGATGAGACACAATTGTGGGACAAAGGATCTCATCTGTAAAAAAGAAGCAGCAAAAGAATAATTATAGGCCTTTTATTTCTCATCAATTAACCTCATATTTCTGAATTCATATGTGGTAAATTTATTTGAACCCGAACTTTAGATTGGATTGGTAATACTTGATATATTCTGACAAGGATATATTCACAAAGAAAATTTCGTAAATGTAAAGTTATGGACACAGGATACCTTGACTATCTGGGAATACTTGGTAGATGAATTAGTTGTCGCCCTTTCCTTGGATTATCTGCAAATGGTATTCAAGCTGATACTTTTTCTAATTAAGCCATGGCTTACATAGGTGAATGAAAATCCATGGTGGATCTTTATCATTGAAATACTCTTTTCTTGGTCCCCTATATTTGATTTTATCTTTCTTATGTAGATAGAAATAATTTGTTATGTTTACTTGTTCATACAAATAAATTGTTATGTATGCTTCTTCCTTGTAGAGTCCTGTTTTGGTGGTTTGGGGTGACAAGGATCCTTGGGAGCCAATTGAACTAGGGAAAGCCTATGCGCAGTTTGATTCTGTTGAAGATTTTATTGTGCTTCCTAATGTCGGCCACTGCCCTCAGGTAGCTTTCTATCTCTCTGTTCTTTTTTTTTTTTTTTGGATGCACCTAAGAAGTTATTTAATTAAATAATATATATTTTGGAATTGTTTCATATAGAATAAGATACTAATATAGGAACTAGGAACTATGAATCTATTTGGATCGTTGTTGATCTTTATATGATATATGGTTGTCGTGAAAATAAAATCATTGAGTATACAAAAACATGATTATAAAAGAGCATCATTGTATACCTCTACTTATATAAAGAGTTATTTAGAAGTAACAAATTCTTAGCCATTCAAAACAACATTTTCCTCAAGGTCGTAATTGTAAGTTGACTCCGAAATACGTCCCAAATATGCTACAACTCGATCAGAACATGTCCCAATTAAGTCTTGATTGCAAGTAGAGAGATCACTGCAGCGTCATATTACCAATAAATTTGAGAACAAGAAGAGTCATATAGAAACAGTCCATAGAAGTTAGGTTTCGATTTGTAATAAACAACAATTCCTTTCTTCTTCTTTATTTCAATCTTCTTGGGTACTTTTGCTACTCTGATTATAGATTAAGTTATGTCTGCTCTGACAATAATTGTTTTGTATGAAGGATGAGGCGCCTCATCTGGTGAACCCACTTGTTACTTCTTTTGTGGCTCAACATGCACCATCTGCTACAACTCCTTAACTTAAGTAATCGATATTTAGTGCTCGAAAGTCTTATTAGCTTCACCAATTTGTTGAACTACGACATTAGGATGTTGCTTAATTCATGATATATACAAACTTGAAAAGATTGTCACTACATGACACATATTACATTTGTCTTTGTTCTTGTTGGGAAATATACCCTAAAGGATGTCTGAATGTTTTTGGTATTGATTATTATAGCAACATTTATTGGGACAAATGGGACAATAGCACTTTAAGAGATAAAGTACTAATTACAGGACCGATTCTAAAACATACAAGAAAAAAAATTTGTGAAATCAAAATTATGTTAAAATAAAACGATAATATATGAATTCACATTTTTGAAAATATGAAAACAATATGATATGGAGGTCATTAAATAAAAGATTTGGAGGAGAAAAGCTCAAAAAGTGTTTTTCGTATGTTTTTAAATCGGTGCTATAATTAGTATTTGTATTTCTAAAATTGCTATTATCCCACCATGCCCTTTATTTTTTGACTTAAATGGTTTTTATATGCACTAATAACATCCAAAATCCCTATTGTAGCCATGATCGTAGTACACAAATGAAGAATATGTATAACAAACTAAAAAATATGTATAACAAACTAAAACAAGCAATGGATTAGTCCGACGTGTCTGGTAACATTATCGGACATCTCTAATCCGGATGTAGGCTTCTTAAGCCCAATAATATTTTTAATTTTTATATTGAGTCGATCCATCTAGTCTAGCAGGCCAGTTGGACCAACTAGCATGCTTTGCAGAATGATGAATTTTGTCCACTATAAATTTTAAGTAAGATTTATTAAATTATACTATAATTTAATTTTGAGTACACTTATGAGATAGCCATATTGGGCCATTTACCTCAATTTTTAGCCCATGCATTTTCGAAATCCAAATTATAGCTATCTGGGCTTCGGGTTGGGGCTTTTTAAGTTGATCGGGCTGGATTCAGGTTGGGGCGCGGGTTGGGTTCTCAGATTCGGGTCGGCTACAAGGGTTTGGGTTTGGGTTTCGGGTAAGTGGGTTTAAACAAAATACCCTAACCTAATTCACTTTTACAGTTCTTCCCCCAAATTCTCATCCATCTTCTTCATCCTATCCGACTTCTTCTTCTTATTCTTCTTCTCCGCCTTCATTCGTTTCAGCCAATATGACGCGTCGATCCAGTAAATCTCGCGCATCTCAGGCATCGAGGGCGGCTGCAGATGCCGCATCTGTATTACCCGAAGATGTGATGGACATCTGTAAGGAAATCAATAGAAGAGATGGTGAAGAAGCATCTCAATCTTCCGATGATGAAATGCCATTTGTGCAACCAACAATTTCTATGATTTCTGTGCCATCAACCGCAGCGACAACTCAGGCGAACACTCAGGCCGATGAGAATGCCGGCAACGCTGAGAATGCCGCGACAACTCGGGCGAACACTCAGGCTGATGAGAATGCCGGCGGCGCTGAGAATGCCAGCGACACAGAGAATGCCGACGACACAGAGAATGTCGACGATGGTAGGGATGCCGACGACGCCGGGAATGCAGAAGAATCCTACGAACCAGAGAAAATTCCAGCCGAGGTAGTATCTAAACTCAAACCTATTTTCATTGTTGGTTCATGGTTCATGTTATGCATTTGTAGATGTAAAATTAGGTTTAGATCTCGATTCTTAGCATTGTAAATGATGTTAGATATGATTTCTGTGCAGAATGATTGCTATAGTTCATCTAATTCACAATTATTTTTCCAGAAATAAATATAGCTAGCTTGTTGGAACAGTTTGCTACAGTTGGAACAAATTTGCCCATTTGTTCCAAGTGTTCCAACAGAATTAGTACTAAATACAACCTGTTTGAATGTTATTTAGCTTGTTGGAACAGTTGGAACAAATTTGCCTATTTGTTCCAACTGTTCCAACAGAGTTCATGATAATTCCAGTTTGATTTCACCTGTCTTGGTGTGCATGCAAAGTATAATGTAGATTCATTTGGTACTTTTTGGCACAAATGAATATATTTGCTTGTTGTTTACTAAACTGAGCCTCATATGTTTTCTATTTTCCGAATGCAGGTAAGATGGTGCTTGAAACGCCCCGATTTGATCGATGTGTATCACAAGGTGGCTATGAAGGGGAAGGAGAACGCCGTTGAAATAATATGAGAAGTGTTAGAAGGTACAGGATCATTGAATGAGTTGATGGATTCCGCTTTGGGTGATTTCTTGAGACTGCCGGCACACATATGGCGGTTCAGGAAAAGCTCTGCATTACATGATATCAAGACAAGTGAGGGGATAACCGGAGCAAGATCAAACAGCTCTCTACTTTGAAGTGGAAGAAGATCGGGTGGTTAAGTTTTCTAGGGTTGAGTACTTTTTGATGACGGGACTGAGATTCGGATCGAGCAGCTTTGATCCATATGTAAAACACAACCCCCGTAAAGGATCGTTTTATCACAGGCTCATGGGGAGGAATGACACTACCCCCAATGATTTGAGGGAGAGGTTTACAGTAAGGGAATTGGGTGAAGACCCCGAAGACTACGTCAAGGCTGCAAAGATACTAATAGTGGCTTATATGTTATTTGGGTACGATGCATCGAGTCACACGATTCCGGATTGGCTGTGGGTGCTCGTGGAGGACAAAGCAGCATGGGAGGAATTCCCATGGGGAAGCATGTCATACCAAATGACAGTAAGCGCTATTGACAGTCTCAAGTGCATTTTGGCTGACGAAGACAAAAGTCGAGCGTATCATATCAATTCAGGGAACTGTATTGGCTTTTTGGTAAGTTATCGTTAAATTCTTACTGTTTAGTTTTGCAATAAAAGTTAAATAACTCCATCTGTTCTCTATCAGGCTTGGATATACAGTGTCTTGTCCAAAGTGGGAAAGGATATCGGAGGAACACTGCGACATAAATCATTTCCACGTATGCTGAGGTTCACATACCCAAGAAATTATGCTAATGTACAAACAGGCAGACAGGTAAAAATGCTTAATAATACCATTTTTATGTTCTCTGCACCTTAATATATAGTATATACATAACATATCATGATTTTTGGCAGGTTTGTTGGCCACTAGTGCCAACCACTGAGGAAAAGAGACACAAGAACTGGGAATCTGTTGAGAAACGAGGCATGCCATTCGAGTTCAAGTTTGATAAACTTGCCGAGGGAAACATAAGAAGAGCAAAAGGATTGGCAGCAAGGTATAGATATGCACCCAAATGACCACGGTTGGAGAGAAATGAGGAGAGACTGGATGAAGGCGATGGAACTCAGCAGGAACAGCCTATCATCTCATTCACCAGTGCACAGATGAAGGAGTTCATTGATAGAGTCGGAGATCGTGGAGCAAAGCAAGCGCGTATAGAATTTGCTGCAGATTTCGATCGGGGACAACTCATCAACGACATAGCCGACTGCGTCATGGCCAGAATGCAACGAGGACAGCCATCTCATCCACCAACTCAGGTAAAAATATTACTTCGATTGACTACTTGTTCGATATTTTATGTGCATGCATGTGTGTGTTTTTTGGTACAGTTGGAACAACTGACTTTCAGATGTTCCAACTGTACCACACATTGACTCATTGTTTGCATCCATGTGTGTGGTCAGGTGCATTTGGAACAACTAATTCCAGTTGTTCCAACTGTACCAAGCTTCTAATTGTGAATTTGTATGTGTTTACTTGTTCAACATTTCCATGTGTTTGCATGTGTGTGTGTTGGTACATTTGGAACAACTGATTCCAGTTCTTCCAACTGTACTAAACTTCCAATTGTTTAAAGATCATGTCATGATGCTCCTCTAGATGTTTGGTATCATAATGCATATGCTTGGTTGGCACAGTTGGAACAAACAGTTGGAACAAATGAAAGCATTTGTTCCAACTGTACCAATCAAGCATATGCATTATGAAGTGTATATACAGATTATTACTATTCTTCTACCACTAACAATTGTTTTCAAAACAGCCCCACCAGAGCACTGCTGAATGGGAAGCCTACATCGAAAATGAACGGAGATTCTACCACCGCACGTGGGGAACACCACCTTCAGCCAATGAAACACAAGCAACGACATCACAACAACCACCAGAAGCGTCACAACCGGCACAACATGCAGAAAAACCCACGTTGGAGGCTGAGAAAATAGTGCGAACAAGGCCAATCAGGAAAAAGCTTCCGTCTGCAGCCTGTAAAAGCCCATTCCTGCCTAAAGACGTCAGGGGAACAAACTTCAAATTGTTTATAAAGAGCAATGAAGAAGAGTAAGTGATTAAATATTACGATTGAATTCTCATTAATATTCTTATTCATATGCATTGGTATGTGTAGGAGAAACGTGGGCTTGGCGTATTTGGTGCGAAGACAATGGTTTGAGGATCTCAGAGACATGGATAAAATGATTCACAATGATCACATAGACTCATACCTTGCTGTGATAGCATCAAAGCCGGAACTTGCTGGACTTAAAGCTGGTGACATCGATGCCGACATTGGTATCACAAGCTCAGATTTCATGGTAAGTTGAACAAGATTTATCAAACTTTCAATTTATAATAATCAAGTAAATGACATCTGATAATCTCATAATGCATAGACCGCCATACAACACATATGGAAGCAAATGCATGGAACGGACCCAGAAGGCACCATCTACAGCAAACAAACTGAGGAGGTTGTACCGGACGATGAGATGAAAACGCTGCGCATGTATGCTGAGGGCCAGTATCCAAGATGGGGGAAGTTTTTGAAGAAATGGAAGGACTTGAAGAAGGTTAGTTATTCACCAAGTGGGTAAATTTGTTAGTTTGAATGATAGCTAGCCTCTTGGAACAGTTGGAACAAATGGATAAATTTGTTCCAACTGTTCCAACAGAAATAGTACTAAATGCAACTTGTTTGTTTGATTGTTTGTTAGCTTGTTGGCACAGTTGGAACAAATGAGTAAATTTGTTCCAACTGTTCCAACAGAGTTCATGATAATTCCAGTTTGATTTCACCTGCCTGGTGTGCATGCAAAGTATAATGTGGATTCATTTGGTACTCTTGGCACAAATGAATATATTTGTGCCAAAAGTACTAAAAGACAGTTCCACTTGCTTGTTTTTCTAAATGTGTGTAACTGATGTGGTTGTGATTTTCATTGATCATGTCAGGTCATAGTGGTCGCTCACTTCAACATGCACTGGGCCACTTGCTTGGTAGATTTCATGCAGCAGGAAGTCATCATCTATGACTCAAATCAGCATATATTTGACGAAAAACATTACAGCATATGCTAAGAAGTCTTCGTACCACTGTGCAGGCTGCTCCCACAACTCCTGAAAACGATTGACTACTACAGAGGGAAGAGCATTCAGCCCAAGTACACGGAGTGGATCTATTCGTTCCCAACTGATGGAACGAATCAGTTGAGACAGGTAAACAACTTCAGCTGTGGAGCTCTAGCTGTGAAGTATGCTGAGATGATGCTGACAGGAAGATACCGAAAAAAGCGCATGACCAAAGCTGAGGTAAAAACATTTCGTGGTAAAATGGCGGAAACAATCAATAAATTCAGCACCGATGCAAGTACATTCGAGCCAGAAAGTACTTCTGAGCCTATGGAACCTGTAGCAGATGAAGAAGAAGAGGAAGGGGTTGACGAGGAAGCAAATCTAAGTGATGCATAGTCTAAGTATTGAACAGTTTATATTTTTGAAACAGTGTTTGTATAGTTTACATTTTGATACAATGTGGGAGTTTGTTGGGTGTATTAAGCATGGGGGTTGTATATGATCGTTAATATTAGTAGTAAGTGTAGAATTGTCTTTTTATTACTAAAATCCATCAAAATCTAGAATTGTCTTTTTATTTTACTAGTAGTAGTACTTTCAGTTGTTCCAAATGCACCAAACATACACATGCAAGCACAACGATGTCGAATAGGTAAACAAATCCGAATTCAGTCAATGAATCTTGGTACAGTTGGCACAACTGAAATCAGTTGTTCCAACTGTACCAAACATACAGAAACAAACCTTCCATATTTACTGTTACAATATTAAAAGTTATACTCTAGATAGTTGGTGCAGTCAGAACAAATTTGCCCATTTGTTCCGACTGTACCATCCAAACATGACAAAATCTCACAAGTATGGTAATTTTGGTACAGTTGAAACAAATGGGAAATTTGTTCCAATTGTACCAAACATATCACGACACTTTGAAAATAATGAATGAACCCCTGATACAATACATTATAACAATTCGCTACATAAAGATACAACATAAAATATAATGTAAACACTAAACAATAAACACGGAATGATATTGCAGAATTCAAAATCTAATCATATATTCAGTACGAATGGGACAAAGGAGTTAAATTGTGCCAAGAGTACTGACAGGGAGGTCAATATTATATATAAAAAATGAACAATAAAACCGGTCAGCCCGTGAAACTGTAAAAAACTTCAACCAAATCTGAGAGAACATGTTGCTCGGTTATGATCTTCAGCCTTGCATATGTTGCACCGACTCTTTCTACGACCAGTAACACCTGACTCGCTGCTGCTGACTTCTTCCCGAGGTTTCAATGGAATGACTAGTTTGCAGGTAGTATCATAGTGTCCAGGCTCATGGCATCGAGAACAAACACGACTCAATGAAGAATTGAAACCACCACTCTTAACCACCCGCGATCGACGGGCCCTCCGATATGAACCGGAACCACCACTCTTGATTCTCTTCTCACGCGGCCTCCCAGCTTGTCGAACCTCACCCGGCGTTTGCACAACCCTCAAAGCGATATCAGGGAGAATACGCCAATCTTCAGGATTCAGTAATGGCATCACCTCTCCAGAATATATTTCACGGAGAGAAACAATGGAGAAATAAGAATTCACATACGATGATGGGTTCTGACGGACCTTCCTGCACCCAAAAATTAAAAACAAAAAAGAAAGAACAAAATAAAAAAGTAGACGAACAAGTAAATGAATCCAAATTCAGCCAAGGAAGCTTGGTACAGTTGGAACAACTGAAGTCAGTGGTTCCAACTGTACCAAACACACCACATGCACACACAAAAAATGTCGAACAGGTAAACGAATCCAAATTCAACCATAGAAGCTTGGTACAGTTGGAATAAATGAAGTCAGTTGTTCCAATTGTACCCAACACACCACATGCATGCACACAGAAATCGAGAACATATAAGCAAAAGAATCCAAATCAGATGCCTGCTTGTGACAATCCCTACCACAGCAAACATCATAATCACTATCATGATCATCCCCGTAGTCGTTTTGCCCAACAAAATCATCCAGGTCCTCCTCCTCATCCCTATCATCATGAACATCATCAGACTGTTTATCACTACTACTAACATGGCTAGAAGCTGAAACTTCAATAGCAGCAGGACGATGTAAAACATGCTTCGCCAACTCACGACCAATACACGAAACACTGACATGTAATATAGGCATCTCCACTGCACTCAACAGATGTGTCAACTCAAAGTCATCGGTGATCTTCATCCTCATCACCTCACATCCAGGAGACTCAAACAACGCATCAATATCATATCTGTAAATCGTCTTCTCTTTCATCACACGCATTTCAAGCTTATCCAATAGCTCATCAAATGTTATGCCATTACCCGGAACAGGCATATATTCCCTCCGTCCACCCTCATAAATAGTGTTCACCCAAGTCCCTCCATGAACAATAATCAAACCTTTCGCACTCATCTACAAAATAGAAGAAAGTGTATCAGTATAAGTAGGTCATTATAATATGGACAAATCAGCCATGGAAGCTTGGTACAGTTAGAACAGCTGAAGTCAGCTGTTCCAACTGTACCAAACACACACCATGCATGCACACACAAATCGAGAACAACTAAATGAAGACGAATTCAGCCATGGAAGCTTGGTACAGCTGGAACAGATGATATCAGTTGTTCCAACTGTACCAAAACACAACATGAACAATTTGGGAACGATGGCATTCTAAAAACCCTAATGGTGAACCCTAGGGGGAACGGGGATCAACTCTCTTCTTTGGTGCAGTTGGAACAGCTGATATCAATCGTTCCAACTGTACCAAACACACACAATGCATGCACACACAACTAAACGAAGACGAATTCAGCCATGGAAGCTTGGTACAGTTGGAACAAATGATATCAGTCGTTCCAACTGTACCAAAACACACCATGCACAATTAGGGAATGATGGCATTCTAAAAACCCTAATGGTGAACCCTAGGGGGAACGAGGATCAACTCTCTTCTTTGGTGCAGTTGGAACAGCTGATATCAGTCGTTCCAACTGTACCAAACACACACCATGCATGCACACACAAATCGAGAACAACAAAACGAATATGAATTCAGCAATGGAAACTTGGTACAGTTGGAACAGCTGAAGCTAGTCGTTTCCAACTGTACCAAAACACACCATGCATGTACACACAAATTGAGAACAAGTAAACGAAGATGAATTCAGCCATGGAAGCTTGGTACAGTTGGAACAACTGAAGTTAGTCGTTCCAACTATACCAAATCACAGCAACCATGTACACACAGAATGAGATGAAAAACATGAAACAACAATCAAATCAAATAGAAATGGATGCCTAATCAGAATTCAACTAATCAATTCACATCATATAAACACATTCATAACATAATTACCTAGATTAATCTAAAAACAAGTACAAACGGAACAATTGCATGATTGAAGAGAATTTTAGAATAACCTCAATAATCTTAGAATCGCATGTTCGTGGAGAGGAGATCGTCTGAGAAAGTAACTCCGATCCAGAGATTTTCGTCGGTGACGTCGCTGGAGATAAGTGAGCTCGAGAAATCGTGTCGGATCAATTTCAAATGGTGACGGAGATAGGTGAGCTCCGATCCTAAATTACAATTCCCGGATTAATCAACAAATGGATGAAACATATCAATTTCATGCGACGGGAGGAAGAGAGAAATAGAGAGAGAACGAGAGATGAAGCTGGAAGAGAGAAAAAGAGAGAGAGAGAGCGCCATCGACAGCGCTGAGAGAAAAAGGGTGAATTCAATTCATGAGATAGGGTAAATCTAATTTGGGTGGGTATTGTGACTCGGTTGGGCGGGTTAGTTAGGATCCGGTTTGGGCTCAAATAGTTAAAACCCGCGGGCTTAGCTTTCGGGCTCAATTTGTAAAGGGATGGCCAAAATTTGGATTTGTAAAATTGGTGGGCTAAAAATTGGGATGATAGCCCCAATATGGCCAAATCACATAATAAACTCTTTAATTTTTAATAATTTGGATGACAAAGTTGGTAAAATGTGTATTATTCAATATGAATCCTACCTTTTGAATATATTATTTGCGAAATGTGCCTGGGGCCTATTATTAGAAATGATAGTAGCAAAAAAAATAGTTATGGACGATTTGAATGTATAATATAGAATAAATAAAAATACTTCTCATGTTCCGCTCATTAAGTATACATTTATACTTAAATAAAAAGAGTCTTATTTTACAAAATAAGCTTGTTTATAATGTTTATTATATACTAATTTAATTTGAGGATAATTGTTGGAAAAATGAGTAAAAGGTTTCGAATGATACCAAAACCCCAGCTGACCCCTACAGAGTAAATGAATGCCTTCAGTCTGAACTTAGCTAGAGCTCATTGTTTGAGCGTAGAGATTTTATCTTTACAGGTTTCAAGCAGAAGAAGACAGTCGGACTGAAGAAGGGAGTTCGTGAAGAACTCAACTAAGACTCAAATTCAGTTGAGACTCAAACTCAGTTGAGACCTCAACCTCAGCTGAAGCACGGACTCAGTTGGATAACAACTCAGTTAACCCCTCAACTAACCCATACAGCTGAAGGCATACACCTGAAACATGAAGAGAAGTTATGTCAAAGTCAGACGTCGCAAAGCTGAGAAGAGACGACTTTGACGACGTAGAAGGCAGAAGAGTTGCAGTCCAGATTCAAATCCACTCGAAAACACAAGTGAGCTGGAGTACTTACTATAAATGGACCGACAACAGCGACATGCAAAAAGCGAAGGTCACAGTTGCCATTTTAGAAAAGTTTCCAGAAGAGCAGGTTGAGTGTCATGCTTTTGGCAGAGATCAAATGGCTCTTTCCAACTGCTAGTTAGATCTCCTTCTATAAATAGAGGTCTCCACATCAAAGCTCGTGGGCCGGACACAAGCACACAGAAGTGCCAAGAGAGACAAAATCAAGAGTGAAGTAGCAGCAGCAGACCACTTCTATCTTCCCAACAAGAAGACCTTAGTTGAAGACCAGTAGAAGTCGAGTATCGAAGCCTCTTCCTATTCTTCCATCTAGCCTCTCAGAAAGCCCTTTCTTTGATCGAGTCTAGAAGATAGGTTCTTGCATAAATTCTGTCAGACCTGACTCTCTCCCAAGAGATCGAGTCTGAAGCCTTAGGACGAAGCCTCCCCTTCCCTCAGTGTTGAAGGCTTCTTAGTTGGAAAATCCCCAACCCCCAACCCTTGGGTCAGACTTTGAACCCGTAATCAAAGTCATTAGATCCTTTTGAACCCGTAATCAAAGACCAGGTCCCTTGAAACCCGTAATCCAAGACTGGGTACCTTAGAACCCGAAATCTAAGATCCAGGCTATGCACTTTTCCGAAAAAGTGTTGTAAGGTCTTGTTCGAACTCATAATCGAATTGGTTAGGTATGCTTGGTACCTGGAAACCAAGTGGGGCGGTTGGTAAGCATGCTTAAGCTTATCTAGTGGATTACTTCCCCGAAAAGGAAGTCGTGGACGTAGGAGGTCAATCTATGAACCACGTTAAAGTACTGTGTCCTTTACATTCAGTTTCGTAACCAACTGACCCAGCATACAACTTGCACACAAACTGCACTAACTTTTGGAACTTGACCTTTCCCATTTTCACAAAAGGTTTCAGTTTTTGTAACGAGTCTAAACTCCACCAACTTCTGCAACGTAAAACTGTTTAAAACCTTATTTGGTCCATGCAGCTGACCTTCAGTCATAGGAGCTAGCTGTGCCCCCAACTGTGTGATTAGCTTCAACTGACAACCTCAGTTGTAGAGCCGTTCCAACTGACTTTCCCAATTGTCGAGCAAACTGACTTGAACAGTTTTACTCAGTGAAAAGATTTCAAAAGCAAAACAAAAATTGCAACTGGTGTATTCCTCCTCCCCCCCTGATACACCAGATACTCGTTATCGGGACCATCAATAATAATATTACATAATATATAAAGAATTATAATAATTTATTAAGATGTAAGTTTTCCTAATATTGATTTAGATTACTTAATTTCACATATTTCATTATATCGATTTACATTACCTAATTTGACAAATTTTATGTATATTTACAGACTTATCTCATTAAAGTTAAAATATAATATCTCATCAAATATAACTTTTATGTTGTTGCTACATTTTAATTTGCTTTAAAGCATTAATACGGAAAAAAAAATATGAGAAGAGATTCAATGAGACTCATGTATTCTAATTATTATAATTAAATATGAAAGCAATTATATAATTATGATTAATTAGAAATAATCATTTGATTATAAAATTTTTAATTTTTTTAATAATTACAAATTACATATATTATACATTCTTAATTTCATTGGTAAGGATTTTCATATAGAATTTGTAATTTTAAATTGATAAGTATTCTTTAGATTTTTTTTTTGAACTATTGTTAATTAGACTTTAATATTTCATTATGCAGAGCTTAATTTTAATGTCTAGGGGTGTTCACTATTTAGTTAGATGGATTAGACTAAACTTAGTCTTATGAATATTGTTCGGTTAGGTAGATTCAGCTCAATACTTACTCTCAGGATAGTGTCATGGTGGATTATTAGTTATGTATTTAAATGTGTGTGTGATGAACCCAGAACTTGTGTTCATTTTATGTGTGTTTTGTTCTTGTCTTGTATGTCTTTAGGGTGTATTTGGTTTGAGTAGGAGTGATTGATAAATAATTATGCATAATCATATGTTTGGTTTGCATGATTGGGCTCGTGATGGATAACTAAGCCCTTGATCATATCAATCAAGTGAGTGATAAACTAACCTTCCTATTTTGGGGTGATTATTAATCACTCATCCAAATCATTTGGAAATTTCCGACTTTGTTCTCAAATTTCCCCCAATTTTCAACATCAATGTTCAAACTCTTATCTCTCTCTTACTCTCTCTATTCAAATTTGTGGTGCCTCTCTCCTGGGAGGCCACAAGTAGGAGAAGTGTGTCACGCCCCGACTCTCGAGGTGCGACTTACGAATAACAACACAACCTAAACAACTAACAATCAACTCAAATACGGGGAACATGCTCGGGGAAACATTAATGAAAAACCAAGCAATCGAATAAGGCTTTCAAGGACATAATGAAATAATGACCGAGCATTTCAAAATCACATATATACAAGGGTATGATAAGAATTTCATGCTGACGGGGGTTAAGATTTCAACAATTACAAGAATACCAAAAGTATATCAAGTCAGCAAGAGTCAGGTTCAACCAAACGTTCACAGTCAATGAGCCTATAGCTCGGAAGCACAAGTCAAAAGTTAAGAATTCAACAAGTTTTCAAAATCATCGAGCACAACACTCGGAATCAAAAACATAAGTATCAAAGTATAAGCATCAACAAACATCAATTCAAAAGGGTTGCAGTGGAAACTTGCATCAAAACCCAACATCTGCACGTATGAAGACGTACAAATGCCAGTCTGATATTCAACTCGACTCAACCAAAAGAACCACACCACACCACCAAGTATCCATGCCATCGCCATCCAGTCAACCTGCACGTTTAGAAATACACGGAGGGCTGAGTACTTCGTACTCAGTGAACACAAGCCAAAACATTTTAATAAAGATACTTTAAAGCTATAACAATTGAACTTGCCTTGCCGAACATCACAAGTACTTAAGCAGTTAAAAATAGTTTTACTTGTGCATGTTAAAAACATTTTACTTTCGAAGGGACTGGCCAGTCAAACAATCATATATATATATCAAACAGTATGTATCATCTGTCACAAACAATCTTACTGTGCCGAGAAGTAGGCCTCCTTCTCGAACACTGTGAGCGGCCTAACCGAAGCAAGACTCACAGTCACCTCAACATTTAACATACCACATGTGGGTTCCCTGTCTTTCACAGGATAATAACATCTTCACATAAACAGATGATAACACATACCAAACTTCAATAAAAACGGCAAGTCAATCGCATTTAAAATCAATCGTAATAATATTCAATAGCATAAATAACTTTCATCGGTAGTTTTGGTTCAGAAAAGCCCACCTGACTTCCGAAGATTCTAGCTAGGCGGTTTAAGGGCTATTTGTCCTTGCTTAGTGATCCGTCCGGCTCGACCCTTCACAGACCGACATCGATAAGAAAATAAGATACGCAAAGACGGACAAAAAAGCGTTGAACTCAACTGAAGGACTTCTACTTGAGTCGTTTCTCTCTTCGCTTTTACTTTTCTAAAGGATCTTGCGTTCTCGTCTTTGAACTATTAACTCTACTCGATGATTGGTTAATATTACTAACCAACGTTCTAATACTTCTCGTTTTACTTATGAAATGTCATCTATCTACATTCCATTACTCGATCTTCCCTTTTAAAACTAGATTAATTCTCGATTTAATAACCAATAGCTCAATCATTTTCATACAAATAATTTAGTAGTTCTTCACATTACAATTAATATCATGCATTTAAACACTTATTCAATTACATAACAAATTCAAATAAAACAAACACACTTCAAGATACATTAACATTTATTCAAATTAAACATTAGAACTTAACTCGATTATGCATTTCTTTTTATAAAAACTCAAACGACATACTTTATCTTTTCTTAGTTTATAGACAACGCTTTGTTCTAAATTCGTTATCTTATGAGGTATTTTATAACTATTACTCAATTAATATAATTTCTCTTTAATTATTATTAAACTCTTATGAAATTGGAATTTCTTATCCATTTCTAATTCGATTCTCATTTCTTAACTCAACTATTATTTTTCTAATTATTAACTCGGTAATTTCTCTCGGTTTATTTTTAATTCGCATTGTTTGAAAACAACGTACCCAATTAATTAACTTTAATTAGTTTCTTTCAAAACTATTACTCGACATCTTATGCTACTATTATTTTCTTGATTAATTATACGAGTAATTAACTCAACTCGTCTAGTATCTTTTCTTTATTCGATTAAAACTTCTTTTTACTTCTTATCACTTAATTCTTTTTAACTCGATTTTTCTCAATTCTTTTCCACTTACTTAATAAATCTTTCTTCTTTGTTCTTAACTTAAAACCACTTTCTTACTTAATAATTTCTTTTATTTTTCAATAAACATTATTATAAAAAAATTAGTTTATCTTATTAGTTAAATTATAAAATTTCTTTTTGGTTTAATTTATTAAAAATTCAAATCTTCAAGTTTTAATATAAGAACACTTATTAGACATATCTTTTTATGCATTTTTCTTTTTTTTTTCAATTCTTAATATTTTAAAAGCTTTTAAACTTCATTCTTTTTATTACAAAAATTTTCTCTTTTCATCTATGACTTCAACTAACACTTTAGCACACATTATAACATCAAAACAACACATTTTCTATATTATCATAATTTAATTTCTTTAAAATCTCAACATGCAATTCCATTTTCTTAACTTAACAACATGTATGGTTACATCAACATATCAAATAATCATTTCATGCTTAAAACATCACTTAAATCATCAACAAAATCAACAAAATAATTTCTCCAATTCTTCCTAAAACACACGGCATTCATAGTGTTTTTAGGGCATTTTATTTCTCAATTTTTCATGTATATAATCTCATTCTAAACATGAATAAAATCATAAATCAAGCATCAAAATAACAATAACTCAATGAATTAATATTTTCCTATTTTTCCTCTAATTTTCGGTATTAATCAAATTTTTAGGGGTTTAAATTCTTTTTCTTCTCTTAATTCACCGATTAAATTCTAATGTTCGATTCTCCTAACGATTTCTTCTCACTCGATCTTCACATTAACAACCTAAGTTTGCCTAAACATAAAATAAATACCATGCATGCATTTTTTCTTTCTTTTAGGACTTAGAGATATACATATATACAATTAATCAAATGAATAATCATACTTTGAAAAATAAAAGGGATTTCTTCTCTTGGCTTCTTGGGATCGAATGGAAGGGAAATTGAGCTTCAAACTTTAGCTTGGATGAAAGGAATAACTCTTCTTGGATCCTCAAAGAAAAGAATAATAGAAAAATTAATCATCCATCTCTTTTAGGGCTTAAGAGCCAAAAATGAAGAAAATGGAGATGATTGTTTGAATTTCAATTCAAGAACTTGAAGGATTATTACCTTTTTCTTGAAGATAAGGATGAACTAGATGGAGGATGATGCTTTTTACTTCATTTCCATGGATGAAAAGCTTGAATTCAAGGTTGCATGGAAGAAAACTACAATGTATGTGTGTGTGTGTGAGAGTGCCGAGAGTGAGGGAGAGAGTAGAGAGAGTGTTTTTCTTTTCTTTCCTTTTCGTGTTGGATGGAATGGATGAATGAAATGAAATTCATCCTTTTGAATCAAAGAGAGAAATCGAGAGAGAGAGTGTATGGAGCTTGCATGTGCATCCAACAAAGAAAATAAACATGATGGCATGTAGTATTGGAAATTGGAAATGTTTAAAGTGATTGATAGATAGTTGATGTGATGTGGTTTGCATGTAATCTTTTGGTAAGATTGCTAAGAAGACATAATGATTGTAATTAGTATTGGGAATTGGAGAGAGATGGGAGAGAGGTGATGAGGTGGCTTGAGAGGGAGAGAGGTGTGACGACACTTGTCCTCGTCGTGTCGTTACGGGTGTTAACTACCCGGTCGTAAAGGTTTTCCGGATAAAACGATTCGTATTAATTCATTTATGCTATGAACGAGTCTAACCTCTTCTCGTCTCATTTCTGACACTAAAACATCTTAATCCTATTTCACGTCTCAATTAAAAGATTAACGGTTCCGATCATTTAGTCTTTTAAATCTTAAAAGATTTTAGTCGGGTTGTTAATTCGTTATTAATCCTTTAAAGATTAATTCCTCATTACTCTTCTCAAATTATTCCCGGATAAGCTCTTATCCTATCTCAATGACCTTAAAAGAAATTCTAGGTTCAAAGATCTTAATTCAACTCTATTCTAAGTTCATCGGTGTAAATAAATTTCTCGGCGGTCAACATTATTCTTCTTCAATTAAACAAATTCCTCGGGTTTTTCTGGAATTTAATCTCATACTCATTTTCATATAAATAAACTCAACATATTCATCACATTATCATTTCAAGAAATTGAACAGATAAATTCACACAATAACACATAAGACATTCCAGACGTTTTACTCATTTCTCTTTATTTTAAAAGAAAATTTTTATTCCACAAATCACATCTTTTAACTTACTCGGTTAGTTATTACGCTCTCTAAAGACATAAAAGCTCGGGGTATCACAAAGTGGGTGCAGGTAAGACTGGTGGCACTGGGGGCATAATGCGGTGGAAATCTATTTAAAAGGCTTTGGGCAACGATACGATGCAAATGTGCATAGGGCTGAAGCTTGCAGCTTGGGCAATTGTCACAGCCCAAGTTCTAACGTATGAAACGACTAGAAAATGAGGGGCAGTGAGGGTGAAACAACGGAAAATAAAACAAGGGAACATGCTTGGAAACAAGAGAATATTCATTGAAAACAATAACAAATAGCAACATGCTTTCAAACATAAACTCAACATACCATTGAATTATAATTATATACGCAGTCGAGGGAAGATAAGAGGTATTGTATCGAGCACAGACTCTCCAAACCATCAGGGTATCAAAACATAAGTACGAATAAAGTTTTGCAGCGGAAATAACACAAGTCCCAAAATTATATGTATGAATACATATAACCCAACTTAAACTACGACTAAAAAATAGCGAACGCTGCCAAGCACACTGCACCATCATCATTCGAGCTAACCTGCACGTTTTAGAAATAACACGCAGGGCTGAGTACTTCGTATTCAATAAACACATGCCAAAAATAATTTGAAATTCATGTTCGATAAAGTTATAAATTGAACTTACCTCTCTTGCCACATCACAAGTATTAGAGTTATAAAAATAGATAACTTGTGCGCATGCTTGAAAATATTTTTCTTTTTTCAGAAATGACTATACGCAGTCAATATATATATACTCATGTATGAATCAATCTACAACAAATAAGAGTGTGGAGAAGTAGGCCCCCCTCACAGATAATGTGTATGAATCAATCTACACATCATCCCGTTTCTCACAGGACCGAATTCCTCTTCCTCGAGTAGATGATTATCATACCAAAACTCAAACAATTAGCAAGACAATTAATTTGAAAAAAAAAACATCACATAATATGATAATAACAATCACATTCATCAATTCTCGAGTCAAAAAGCTCACCTGTCTCACTTCTTCTTGCTCGGTTATTCTCTTTCTTCTCGTTCCTCGATTCTTGACTTCGCTCGTTCCTTCAAGATAAGATTCTTATAAGGACAAGATCGACTTAGGAAAATGGTAATCTATGTTTGGAAACTTAGACTTCTACTTGACTCGGGTTTCTAAAATTTCTCTGTTCGACTTATCGAATTTTCTCAACTTCGTACTTCTACTCCAGTACTATACCAACAGACTGTCATCAACATCAATCATCGAAACTAAACATCCTCTACAAACATCATTCACATCACAGTTAATCAAATATTCAAATGAGAAATCATTATTCATTCTACGATCAAACATTCTTAATTTCACATCTCAAATGATCTGAAAAACGAGATTAATTCTCAAACATTTTAAACATGAATCATGAATAAACACATCATCACTTCTCAGATCGAGTATACGCAGATAGGTAAATGACTGACTCGATTAAATGGCCAGAAATTTTCAAAAACTTCTCATTTAATTCCATAAAAAATTCCACAATTTCTCAAATATTCATACTAGCTCAAGTATACATTTAAATCATCAATCAGAGATCAAATACTTCCCCATATTGACAAATTGCTGCTCGACTTTTTCGACTGGAAAATGAAAGTTCGTATTTTCAAACTTAAATAGTTTCATGTATCTTAAAATAAATCAAGAAATCCAAATACACAATCAAATTCACATTCCGAGATCTCATGCAAAAAATTAAAATCTCAAAAGTTTCAAAATTTTCATGAAATACTAATGATTTTTTCAATTTCAAAAATTAAAGATACTAGCATGCTTGAAATAATTCTAATTGATCAAATTCATCACTCAAATTATCATACTTGATCAACATAAAAACTTCCCCAAATTTTATTTCCATTTTTTTCGAAAATTTTGGAGAAATAAGCATAAGAGTTCAAACTCTTCAATTGATCACATATTCATGCTCAAATCAATTTCAATTCATCAAATCTATCATCAATTGATCATGCTTGATTCAAGAACACAAAATCACAATGCCATACTGATGAACCCATATTTGTGTCCATCTTTTCTTGTTTCTTTCTTGTATTTTTAGTCTTTATCGAGTCATTATGTGTCTGGGAGGACACGCAAGTCGAGAGATAGTGTGCAGGGGAAGAACAGGTGAATACTGGGCAAATCTGATGGAAAATCTATTGTTGAGATGGCGATACGATGCAAATGGGCATAGGGCTGGAAGCTTGTAGCTGGGCAACATCGAAACATCCTTTCTACAAGTCAGGAAGCACCTCCCCATATCCTTAAGCCAACAGACAGAGTACTCGGAGGAGCCCGGATCGTGGTCAAGACCGGAGGCAATTCAGGATGCAGACGATGAAGGGCAGGATGCGAGTCGGACCAGCAGTAGCAGCATATTTCTTTTCCTTCAAGGAAGAGGATAAAGATTGGATGTTTCCTTCCTTATCCTAGCCGAGCCAAATCATTGAAGGTATCTACCACGCAAGGAAAGAATGATCGTGCATGCGAAGGAAAGAGAGAGAGGCAGAGGTTATGATATGCATGGGAAGAATCCTTATTCAACAAGGAAACTTCCCTAAAACTTAGAATCTCATCGCCTATATATATGGTCGACTCTAACATGTAAAAGGAGCTCTTCGAATTCAGTAGTTTAGATTAGTTCTGCATTCTAGGTTGAGAGAAAGTGAGGAACAAACAAGTCCTAAGGGCAATTTACTTTTATTTCGTATTTGACTGCTTTAAGTTAGTTGTTGGCGTGAAGCCAAGACCCTGGTTGCTAACTACGCTTTTGGGCAGCAACTCCTTTCCAGCTTTATGCTAAGTATGCTTTTTTGTATTTGCTTTGTGTTCTTATTTAATATTATGTCTAGCTAAGTTTATTGTTTGGGTTGGATGTAGATGAAGTGATTCTAAATTACTCGTTCAGACTTGTGAGATCTAATTGTGTTAGTTCGTTAATTGATTTTATTCCCGAAACACTTAGGATTAATTCTAGACTTAATTGATATTGAAGTTGATTGATTACCATCTAGATATTGAGATTAAGTCATTAACAGAAATCTGGGTTTCCTGTCGAGGAGGACCTCTGACTTCTAAAGAGGGGGGTGTCGTGCCCAAGACCTTAAATGGGGCGCTATCCAGGAGGCAACCTGGTTAGTATTTTATTTATTTTATTTTTAGTTTAATTTTGTGTTTTTATTTAATTATCTTATTTCCGTAAAAATATTAAAATTCAAAAAAATTCATAAAATAATGAAAATCCAAAAAAATTAGTGTAGTTTAGCTAGTTTATGTTTTAAGTATTTTATTTTAAAGCATTTTATGATCGAGTCTAACCATAAGGGGAAGTCTGTTCCGGAGTGTATTTGTGTTTCTAAATGTGCAGGAGATGTTGAGCAAGATGCAGGTTGTAGATCAGGATCCACTTTAAGGGAAAGAGCTGTGGGAGTAGAGCAAGAATTCTGGGCAAGAGCTAAGTTGTTGGTCAACAACGATTGAGGCAGTTACTGTACCCCTAAAATTACGCGCCCTTTAAAACCACCCTACCACGTCTATACCCCCACTACCCGATTTCAAATTCAAGTCTGCAACTTCTCATCTTCTCTCTTCTCTCTCCATCAAAACTCCCAAATTCCCTACAATGGTGTCTACTCACCCCAAAAACAAATTCAACAAGATCCCTACCGGAACCAATATCGACCTCACCACCGAACACCCCACTACCACCACCGCTAAACCCAAAACCACCACCACAAAGCCCAAAATCATCACCAAGAGGAAACTACCCATGGAACCCGCCAACCCTTCTGCCGACCAACACCCAGAAATTTTGATCGGAACTACTGTACCCAAGAGTCCGCCGGTCGACGCCACGCTTCTGATGAGCAATGAAAACCCTAGCCTGATGGAAGAGGCAGAGAAGCAGCAGGAGGAGGAGACGCAATCGAAACAGGTTTCTGAGCAAGAGGAGTTAGAGGAAGAAGCAGAGGAGGAGGAACACGTCGGCGAGGATGAAGAAGAAGAAAGAGGTGATGAGGGAGAAGGCGACAACAATGATGTGAATGAAGCCATTGACGCAGTGGCGGCGACGCTGGCAGCGGAGGCGTTGGTGGAGGCAAAGACCAAGGCAAAGGAAAGTCCGGAGAAGAAGAAGGAAGCCAAGGCGGCTAAGAAATGCCTTCACGGTGGCGAGGGGACGCCGGCGAAGAAGCACAAGTCTGCTACTTTGGACGCCGGGTCCTTTCATCCGTCGATTTCCAAGGGAACGGCTGTTAGTGAGCAAGAAGAACGAAACGATCTTGAGGAGGAAAGGGATGATGAGCAGTCTACCCCAGCAAGTGCTAAGAGGAGGAAGAAGAGGAAGGGGCCCACGGTGATGACGTGTAGCAAGCCCAAAGAGTGGAAGGTGACTGCACCTTGAGTTCTCGACTTCAAATTCTACGAGAACTTGGGTGTTGCCCAGGAAGTAAGGGAGTTGTTCAAGGGGATTGGCTGGAGTAAGTTTTTGGAGTGGCCTGTGGAGGTCTATGAGGAGCAAGTCAAGGAAGTTTATAGCACGACGGTAATAACAAGTGACCCTGAGAACGGGGTGAGCATGATTTCCTTCTCGCTGTTAGGCGAGAAGTATGAGATTCAAGTCAGTGCCCTCAATCAGATTCTCGGGATGGTGAGTCTGCGAGATTTGGCTAGGAAGGAGTTCATGGAGGCCAGGATTAAGGTGCCATCCCCAGGAGATGTGGTTTACGAGGAGCAGTGGAAGGAGATCAGCAATGGGACGCCCTACTATGGAGCCAACAACAAGGGTACTGAGCTAAGAACGCCTGCCCTGAGACTTTGCCACCACATCCTTGCCTACAACTTGTATGGCGAGAGTGATAGCGGCAACAGCTTGAGCAACAAGGAGCGATATCTACTGTGGTGTATGCACACCAAAACCAAAGTTAATTTCGCAGCATTCCTTGGTGAGCAGCTTAAGACCTTGTTGTTCGAGAGGGCAATTTTACTGTCTTCACCCACAATTTGCGCAGCAAATTGTGATGAACCCATATTTGTGTCCATCTTTTCTTGTTTCTTTCTTGTGTCTTTAGTCTTTATCGAGTTATTATGTGTCTGGGAGGACACGCAAGTCGAGAGATAGTGTGCAGGGGAAGAACAGGTGGATGCTGGGCAAATCTGATGGAAAATCTGTTGTTAAGATGGCGATACGATGCAAATGGGCATAGGGCTGGAAGCTTGTAGCTGGGCAACATCGAAACATCCTTTCTACAAGTCAGAAAGCACCTCCTCATATCCTTAAGCCAACATACAGAGTAATTAGGATCATGGATTCGAAACCCAATCCAAACTCTTTTGTTATTTGATAGTTTTACTTGTTGAGTTCAGGTTCGTGACCAAAACCCTTTTGTTGAACAACATCAGAAGAGCAAATTACACTGAGTCCCTTGGGTACGATCCCGCTTGCCGCTGACTACTACCTTGTTGGGCAAGAGGTGTTATAAATATTATTTTTGCGAAGTGTGTGACGACAGCGCTCCGTCACATACACATATATACTTCGAAAATTTCAAGAATCAAGCATATAATTCATGCTCTCAAATTGATCATTGAATCATGCTTAAACTCAAACCCATCATTTTCATCCTCAATTTAATCATAAAGATCAAGACATGTCACAACCCCAAATCCCGAGGGACGGCAAAAGCCGGGGTGCGACTGGGATTTGATTAAAGAAGCGGGGAAGAAAGGGGATGAAAGAATAGACATACATAAATGACAACATAATCTCTATGAACAAGACTTCATTAACGAAAGAAAGAGTTGATCTCGAAGGATCACTCGAACAAGATACTTCAAAAGCTTTTAAGTTATATTACAGAACTTAGACTACAGTGATTATTATACATAACATCAAAAGAGTTTAGAGTCTAGCAGCGGATTCGTGAACTATAAACAAAAGTCTTCCTTAACTCTATTCACTCTAACTCAACCATCGCCGCTTCCGTCGCTTCAACCTGCACATTTAGAAAACATATGCAGGGCTAAGTACAATAGTACTTAGTGGACACATTGCCGAAAACATAATCATAAGTATAGATAATCAGGCATTTCATTTTTGTAGCACATCGGGGGTTTTCAACAAATTCCCGTGTCTACTAAATATTTTCTTTCTCATTTTTATATATTAGCTTGCAAGCATTTTTCATAGATGTTACGTTCAATCTTGACCAGTCATAATTCACCGTGGCTGGCTACCCCTCAACAGGATACCACATACACCATAGGCTACAGTGTACACAAAACTTTGGAAAGCATAATAGCTAACTCAAAGCCGATCGTTAGTTAACCCCTTTTGATTAACTCATAAGGTACAAGAAAACTACATAAAATACAAAACAATTCATGCCTTAATTATCACTTTGAAACACGATTATCAAAGCGATAAAGAAAAGGTTTTCGAGCATTGCTCGTTTTGTTTCATATATAAAAGCCCACCTTAATTAAATACAGAACTTAAGACACGTGTTTCCGTCTTCTGATCTTCCGTCCTATCCTTGGTGTCGACTTCCTCCTTCATCGTAAAATCATACTTTAAAGCTCGGTCGCAAACGATAAACGAATACGAAAAGTCGAGTTAAGTTTTAGTCCTTTAGACGTTTTAGGCATTTGCACGCTAAACTAAACTCTTTTAGTTAAAAGAAACGAGATACGAACGCATCTCGTTTGACACTCACTTGGTTCTGGACTTGATACTTAGGTCGGTAGAAAAAAAAGTAGTCGATAACTTGAAACGACTTAAAAGATCGAAAGAATTCAAGTTGAGAAGAATTCAACTTAAGAAAATAGATTTTGGAAATTCACTGCATAAGATCAGATCAGTAAGTCTGTCTAGAACAAGGGATTTCGAAACAGGGGACGTGCCCTATACCAAAAGATATCCTCGGATGTCTAGTTTACTCTCCAATTCGCGGATCTCAATTCCGATAAACGAGCTAGGAGATATGGCAGTTTCCGTGAAGGGTCGCCAAAACTGCCGAGTGAAACCCTAATGCTCGATAAAATCGACGCACGTTTCTCTAGGTTCGTTTAAAACTTTAACACTTTTATTTTCATGCAAAAACTGACCCAAGGCAGTCACCAGGTATCATCATACGTGATAAACTCCTTTCATTTCTCGTCTATAAACATGACGTTTAAAACCTCGTCTCTTCAACTATACAATTACTAAGCTAAAGCAATTTCTAACTTCTCGTTCACAACTATAATTCGTCATTTCATAACTCAAATGAAAAAGCCGTCAACTACAAACTTGTTCTCTTATTCATAACAAACACTATTATCTAATTACTTTTCTTACTCGTCTTTTCTTTCGTTACTTAGGATCGTTGTTTTGTTTCTTACCAAAATTCCAACGTCATTAGAATTCAATCAAATTCTACAATCTTATTCATCATCTATCAAGAATCATAATTACATAAATCATAACCCCAAACTATTATCTAATCTCGACTTATCGTCCATCGTTCGTCTCTTAACGAAATTTCTACGTTCTCCGTTTTCGTTCAAATTTTACGACAACGATTATCATCTAACGAGCATTACTAACATGCAAAACATATTGTCAAAATGTTAACGAGCTCTAACTTATCGTCACGTCTTCGTCTCTTACATTTTTCGTTTTATTTTAGAAAAATCTCAATTAAATATATAATCATCCTCATGCATCGTATATCTCATTTCCATTAAACAATCAAGCATATCATAACATTTACTATCCTAAATCGTGCCTTCTTCGTCTCTTAGGTTTCAAATTTTATTTTTAGAAAAATCTAAAACAATTCATAGAGTCAATTAATATCAAGAGGAACACTAATCTATCAATCAAACTACAAATAAATCGAGCTACGATCAAAGCCCCAATTTCTAAAAATCAGTACAAACTCTAAGACAAAGAGGTGTGATTTTCTTCATGATTCAAATCGTAGAACTCGATTCTAAACATCCTAGAACATGATTCGATTACAAGACAACATGCTTCTTACTCTCTTCATTTTCGAAAAAAAAAATAAAAATGATGGAACAAAGATTTGTTCGGTTCAAATGATAGATGAAGTTCTTACCTTTCGTAATATGGATTCGGAATTGGAAATGATCGGTAGATGGAAGAGTTACGAACTTGTGAAAAGCTTGGAGTGGAGCTTTAATGGAGATGAAGAAGAAAAGAGAGAGTGTAGTGTGTGTATGGTGGTGGCAGTAAATGAGGGGAAGGGAGAGGAGGGTGATGACTCATTGTAGTGACACATAAAGTGGAGAAATATCCTACAAAAGTATAGTGACTCGCTAGGGACATGTTTGGCGAGGAAAATCTTAGACAAAATATCTCGTTTCCGGCTCTTAAACGTCGATTTAAAAGTCGAGAAATACTTTCCTAGATAGTTACGGATTTGACAAAATCTAACTCGTCCGTTAGGTTGGAAATAATTCACGTACTCGGAAAACCTAATTCGTTTTTCAAAATCCGAGAAAAAAGTCGGGACATCACAGTCCAAAATTCGCCCAGAAAATCATAAAAACTAACTTTCTCTGGTGAACTTGTCTCGAAGAAAAAGTGAATGTAAATTCTGACGGAATTTAATTCTGAGTTTTCGAACGAAAAATTTACCGGACGCTAAAACCCTAATACAGTAGTCATTCGTCTGATTTCTGGAAATTATTTTCGAAAATGGATTTCACCGTAAATCTTAGCATTTAATTTCATGATCTTAGGCATGCAAAGCCATAATTATTATTAACTTTCATTTTTTTAAAGACTGTAGAAAATAGTCGGGGTATTACATCCTACCCGCCTTACGAAAAATTTCGTCCCGAAATTTGCATACCTTCTTCAAAAAGATAAGGATATCTCTCCTTCATCTTTTCCTCGAGCTCCCACGTGGCTTCTTCTTGCCCGTGGTGATTCCATAATACTTTTACTATCGGTATCGACTTGGTTCTTAATTCTTTAACTTTTCTATCCAAAATCGATATCGATTTTTCTTCATAACTTAGGTCAGATTCAAGAACGATGTCTTGCTGACTTATAACGTGCTTAGGGTCATAGACATACTTTCTTAATTGGGAAATGTGAAACACGTTATGGACACTTCCTAGACTTGGCGGTAAGGCCAATCTATAAGCAACAGGTCATATCTTCTCAAGAATTTTGTAAGGTCCTATGAACATTGGTCTAAGTTTACCCTTAACACCGAATCTAATGATTCCTTTTGATGGTAAAATCTTAAGGAAAACATTATCCCCAATTTCAAAACTAAGATTGGTTCGACGGTCGTCGGCGTAAGACTTCTGTCGGCTCTGGGCCTCTTTCATTCTAACTCTAATCTGACGAATGATCTCGATCATTTCACTAACCGCATCTGGTCCTAGGTTCTTTCTTTCACCTACTTCATCCCAATAAAGTGGCGACCTACATTTCTTTCCATACAAAGCCTCGTAAGGCGCCATTCCTATCGTCGCCTGATAACTGTTATTGTACGCGAATTCGACCAAGTGTAAGATATCTTCCCAATTTGCGCTTCGATCCAATACAACTGTCCTTAGCATATCAACTAGAATCTGAATCATCCTTTTGGATTGTCCGACCGTCTGAGGGTGAAAAGCTGTACTGAAATTAAGTTCGGTGCCCAACTCTTTCTGCATGGTGATCCAAAATCTTGAAGTGAACTTAGCATCTCTATCGGATATTATAGACTTCGGCACTCCGTGCAGACGTACAATTTCACGAACATACAACTAAGCTAACTTCTCTGATCCGTAGGTAGTCTTAATCGGTATAAAGTGAGCTGATTTCATGAGCCTATCGATAATCACCCAAATGGCAGTATTTCCTCTTCTTGACTTAGGCAATCCTGTCACAAAAACCATAGCAATTCCTTCCCATTTCCATTCTGGGATATCTAATGGCTGCAACAATTCATACGGTCGTCTATGTAAGGCTTTCACCTGCTGGCATACCAAGCATCTTTCTACAAACGAGGCAACGTCTCGTTTCAATCCATTCCACCAGAAATTCTTTCTTAAGTCCTGATACATTTTCATACTCCCTAGGTGTGCTGTATATGGCGTATCATGAGCCTCACTCATGATATCATTCTTTAATTCTTCGTCACTGTCAGGAATACAAAGTCTGTCTTCAAATAATTTCGCATTGTCTGGTGCTTCGGAAAATCCATCGGATTTATCTGTTCTTATCTTTAGGCGAAGCTTCTCCATCGACTCGTCCTTCCTTTGAGCACTTATAATTCTTTGCGACTCAGCACATCTGCTACTACATTTGCCTTTCCTGGGTGGTAGTTAATTCCGCAGTCGTAATCCTTGACCAATTCGAGCCATCTCCTTTGTCGCATATTCAGTTTTTTCTGCTCGAAGAAGTACTTCAGACTCTTGTGATCTGTGAAGATCTCAACCCTTACACCATAAAGATGGTGTCTCCAAATCTTTAATGCATGCACAACGGCTGCGAGTTCTAAATCGTGGGTTGGATACTCAACTTCGTGAGGTCGAAGTTGTTGTGAGGCATAAGCTATTACCTTTCCGTCTTGCATTAGAATGCAACCTAACCCGTTCTTCGAAGCATCGGTATACACCACATATTCCTTGTTTGCGTCTGGAAGAGCTAATACTGGTACTGTGGTTAACTTTTCTTTGAGCGTTTGGAAACTCTTTTCACACTCGTTCGTCCATTTAAACTTATTTTCTTTTCGTAGTAGCTGCGTCATAGGTCTAGCAATCGTGGAGAATCCTTCGATGAATCTTCTGTAGTAGCCTGCTAAACCTAAGAAACTTCTGATCTCGTTCGGACTTGTTGGTGACTTCCAATTATGTACTGTCTCTACCTTGGCAGGATCTACTTTGGTTCCATCGGCTGAAACTATGTGTCCGAGAAACATTACCTCCTTCAACCAAAATTCGCACTTACTGAACTTGGCATACAGTTTCTCAGTTGTAAGTGTTTCCAACACTATCCGCAGATGTTCTTCGTGTTCTTTCTCATTCTTAGAGTAAATGAGAATATCGTCTATGAAAACTAAGACAAATTTGTCTAAGTAAGGGCGGAAAACTCTATTCATGAGGTCCATGAATATAGCAGGGACGTTGATCAAACCAAATGGCATAACCAAGAATTCGTAGTGGCCATATCTTGTTCGAAAAGTAGTCTTAGGTACGTCCTTGGGTTTAATCTTCAGCTGATGATACCCTGATCTTAAATCTATCTTTGAAAACACTCCTGCACCCTTGAGCTGATCGAAAAGATCCTCTATCCTTGGCAAAGGATATTTGTTCTTGAGGGTGATCTTGTTCAGCTCTCGATAATCTATACACATCCTCATTGAACCATCCTTCTTTCTGACAAACAACACTGGTGCTCCCCAAGGTGAAACACTCGGCCTAATGAAACCAAGGTCTAGCAACTCTTGCAATTGAATTTTTAGTTCTTCTAACTCCTTCTGTGCCATCCTATATGGGGCTTTAGATTTGGGGGCCGATCCTAGTTCTAGGTCAATCGAGAAATCTATGTGACGGTCGGGTGGTAAACCAGGTAAAATTTCTGGAAAGACGTCTTCGTATTCGTTAACAACTTTCACGTCTTGAATGGTCTTCTCGGCTCCTGGTTCTCCAACTAGGTACACAGAATAGGCTGTGCAACCCTTCTTCTTTATCAACTTCTTGGCTTGTAAGGCGGATATTATCGGTACTCTCTTGCCCATTGCAATCCCATGAAATTCCGTTGGTTCTCTTCCTGGCTGTTGAAAAGAGATCTTTCTCTCGTTGCAGAGAATCGTGGCATAATTCTCAGACAACCAGTCCATTCCTAAGATTATATCTACGTCCCACATTATCATAACATTCAAATTGTTCGCCTTAACCTTAAGAGTTCCGATTTCTAATTCTAGGTTAGAGCAAACATGCGTGGAAGTAGTGATCTCTCCTGAAGGTGTAGCTACTCTCATAGCGTGTTCAGCTCTTACAGGTCTGATATCTAAGTTATCCGCACACGAACCAGCAATAAAAGAATGCGATGCACCTGTATCAAACAGTATCTTAATAGGAATGTTGTGAAGTTTTCCCATACCTGCAAGGTTTCCTTTTCCTTTATTCTGAGCACCTTGTTTGATCGCACATGCCCTTGCATTCTGTTGCTGTTGAGCGTGCTGTTAAAACTGCTGCTGATTCATTTGTTGCTGTGGCTGCGCTTATATGGCCCTCAGAGGTACTGCTTGCAGTGGTTTAGGGCAATCCTTCTTCATATGCCCCTTCTGTCCGCAGTTAAAACAGTTGGTGGTGCCTACTTGATAGACACCGGGATGTGTTTTGTTGCACTTAGGGCATACAGGAATGGTAACCCTCCCTGGGTTATTTCCTCCCTGATTGAAATTCCTCTGCTGCCCTTGCGGTTGGTTATTGCCTCTCCATGGTCCAGTTTGTCCATTTCCCTGTAAATACAACCCCGACTGGTTGTTCCTTGCCATGGCTTCTTGTTGTTATTCTGACTGGGCTGCTGATTACCTTGCTGATTTCCCTTTCTTTGATTCCTCTGGTTGTTGAAATTCTAATTGTAGCCACCACTACTTCCTCCTTCCCACTTTCTTTTCCCTTGAAAATTGCTATTATTTTTGTTATAATAGCCTCGGTTTTGGTTTTGTGTTGGAGCTGGTGTGGTTGTTACAGTTTTCTTCTCATCAGGCACAACGGCCTCCATCTCTAGGGCTCGCCCTAGAACATCAGTATAGCTCAGTCCCCCATGACTGGCTAATGCTATTCCCCATTCATGTCTTAGTCCCCCACGGAACTTCTTCGAAATCTTTTCTTCGGTATCGACCTGAGTAAGCGCATACCTTGATAGCTCACAGAATTTAGCATCGTACTCTGTTACAGTCATCCTACCCTGTTTCAAATTGTAGAACTCAGCTTCCTTCTGAGCCCTATACGTCTTCGGCACGTACTTGTCGTACAGCGCCTCCTTAAACTCGTCCCACGTAAGTCGAGCCAGATGCTCTGCAGGTATCACCTTCTGTCTTGCCTCCCACCAGTAGTCAGCTGGTCCGGAGAGTTGGAATGCTATGCACGATAGTCGCTCCTCATCAGTACATCTGAGGAGCTTGAAAATTCTCTCGATTGATTGCTCCCATAGCTCAGCATCGCTAGGGTTGCCCGATCCATTAAATACGGGTGGGTTTTGTTTGAGGAAAAGATCCTCAATGTCCCTACGGGGTGGTGGTGGTGGTGGTGGTGATGGTGATGGTGGAGGGGTATCATTACGTTCTTGTTCTTGTTCTTGCTCCCTTTCATTTTCCGGTTGATGTCTTCTACGTCCTCGGGGCCTACCAGGTCCCCTTCTGTTGTTAACATTTCTCGGCGGCATTTTTCTTTAACTATAGGGAACAGAAATTCTCATTAGCCCTTTCTTTTAAACATTCTTTTACTTACTCACTCTCTTTCCAACTTAATCGAGTTCACGGAAAAGAAAAATCGAACATAACTTCGACACTAGCTCTTTAATCTTTTAACTTTTCAAGTTAAACTAAACTCCTTGTTACACGAGTTCATTTGACATTCTGGTTTACTACATGCTTTATAAGAAACTTTCTTGTGATCAAAACCCTTTCACGGGCCATGTATATATATACATCAAAAAGAATATTAATTCTGCCTCCAACGAGGACTTATACAAAAAGTTAGACTACTACTAGTCTAAACTAGGCTGACTGCCTATCTATGAACCGGGTGCACTAACAAGCTGCATCTCTGTATCGACTAGGAGTACTAAAATGGAAACGATTCATAAAATTTCGTATCCGCTAGAGTACTACAAAAACTAGTTACTGATCCGACTATGTACAAGACGAAAGAAACTACTACTACTACTAACATGCGTCTACGACGCTTTACGCAACAGACTGCAGTCGAGTCTGAACTGCCCTCTATGGCCTGTAAACCCTCAGAGTCCTCCTCTGGGTCCTCCTCCGAATCCTCCTCCGGATCCTCATCCGGGTCCTTCTCCTGATCCTCGCCCGAATCCTCCCTCCTCCGACTCTGGACCAAAGACGAGCTGGAGTGACTCGTCCTCCCTCAGAGTAGAGCCGTCAGAAAGTGTAAGTAGAGGTGGTGATGGTGCCTCCGAAATTGTCTCATCTAAGTTTGAAATAAGGAAGTCCTCACTGGTCTCTTCTGCACGCATCTTCAGGGGAAAAAGGTGCTCTGGAACGGAACCGGACCCGTACTTCTCCCTAGAACGGACCCTGGATGGTCCTGCCTCTAACTGTCCTCTGACTACCTCCCACTTTGCGCAAATCTCCTCAAGCGGTGTCGGTGGAGATGGTAGCTCTAACATGGTGGCAAGCTCCGCGTCTATCCCCGGTTCCCTGACCCTGTCTCAAACAGTCCTGTCTCAAAAGGTCCTCGAACCTAGGGAATCGTGTGTTTTGACTGGGAGTACTAAATGATTGTGTGTTTTGACTGTTAAGTTGATAGAAATTTTGTGACATAAAGGTTGTATAGCATTGATCGAACCTAGGGAATCGTGCATCGAGTTTTAAGACGATTAGGGTTTTTCGCGGCAGTTTTGCGACCCTTCACGGAAACGGCCATAACTCTTAGCTCATTTAACGAAATCGAGATTCATAAATTGGACAGTAAACTAGACATCCGTGTCTTTCTTTTGACATAAGGAACATCCCCTGTTTCGAAATACTCTGTTTTGTAGAAGCTCCAGACCTACTGCCTTGTGCAGAAAATTTCTAAAACTCATTTTCTTAAGTTGAATTCTTTTCAACTTAATTCTTAAGAACCTTTAAGTCGTTAAGAGTTATCGACTTCCGTCTTTAACTTATCTAAATGTCGAGTAAGAACCAAGTCAGTTCTAAACAAGATATGTCCGAATCTCGTTTCTTTTAAAATAAAGAGATTAGTTAAAGTGCAAACGCCTAAAAAACTTACCGAATTTGAATTGCTTTTCTTTAATCGTCTCGACCGATTTACTAAAGCATGTTTGATTGCGATAGAAGGAGGAAGTCACAATCAGAAGAAAGGATGGAAGACCGAAGACAGAAGTTCGTGTTTGTTCTGTAACCGGTTAAGGTGGGCTTTTCTATATAACAAAATCAAGTGAGCGTTGCTCGAAAATGTTTACTTATTGCTTTATAAGTGCGTTTTCTAAATGATTATAAGTACATAAAAGAATTTGTTTTTGTGAGTTCTTTTGTGCCATTCTGAGTTGGTTCGCCAACTAATCGATCGGATTCCGAGTTAGCCAAAAGGGTGCTTTCCAGAGTTAGTGTATACGGTAGTCGTTGTGTGTGGTACTCTGTTGAGGGGTAGCCAGCCACGGTGAGGAACGTGCGCGGGAGAAGTATACTCTCCCCCAGCGTTGAAACAGAAGTTGGGCAAGTTGAATGTATCAACAGTCAGAAAATGCTCGGCCGAGTGATTTATGAAAAGAGAAAATGTTTAGTAAGCATAGGCCTTTGAAAGAAAAACCCCGTTGTGTTACTTTAAAGATGCCTGATTAATCTATAAGCTTATGATATGTCTTCGGCACTTTACCACTAAGTATGATCATACTTAGCCCTTTATGTGTTTATAAATGTGCAGGTTGAGTGACGAAGATGGCGGAAGTTGAGTAGAGGTTGTGTATAGGAATGAAGAATAGTGTATTCAGTTCTACGTTTTTCCGCTGCAAAACTACTTCACTTATGTTGTATAAAATTTTTGTTTTAAGTTTCAATACTTTAAACCCAGTCTACTCTGATAATAACTTCGTCGAGCGATCCTTCGAGATTGACTCTCTTTTTGTTAATGGAATCAGTTCATAGATATCATCTTGTCTATTATTATCGATTAATGCATCTATTCAGTTAGTTATTCCCCCTTCTTCCCCGCTTCTTTAATCCAACCCCTAGTCGCACCCCGACTTTGCCATCCCTTGGGATTTGGGGCTGTGACAGAGTGGTATCAGAGCAATTGTTTCTGCTCTGCATCCAAAATTCTTTCAAGTTAGTCCGACAGAGCATTTGATTATGCTCTACACCCGAGTCTTCGTTCAAGTAAAGTTTAGTTCATATCACTAAACTTAAGAATATAGTCAACAACTCAACTTCCCGCTACGTCGACTCAACCGAAGAAGAAAAGAAAGAAAGGTTTCGGAAGTGTTGTTTCTTTTTACAGAAAGTTTATGAATAAGTATGCAAGTATGTTGTGAATAAGTATGCCAAGTATGAATTTATTGAAGTGTAAGTGTTATACTTGTGATATTATGTGTAATTATTTGAGTTATAATTTCTTTTATTGAGATATATGTTGGCATGAGAACCTAAACTATTGCTCTAATACTTTTCCCGATTCTTTAAGAACATAGAACTAATAAGAAGCGTTGGTTCCGAATTATTCGAAAAGCGATCATGAAACAAGAAGAACCGAACCTATTATAGACGAATGTCACATGCGTATAAGTGACATGAACAAAGTCTCTTTGGAGTCAACTTTGTTTTAATAATTAAAGAATCGATAAGTTAAAAGTTGGAAGAAAAAATCTCGGAATTTTTTTTTATTATCATCAAGTGTTTGAGTGCAATTTCTTAAAATTTCTAGATGCTTAAGATAAGTTGTTATTAAGTGGTTAAAGTATTGCAATTTGAATAATGGAATATTCTAATTGTAATTTAAGAATTCCTTAAAATATGTTATTATCCTACCAGTTACTGATCCGTGTTCTCTTAAAAACTTTGTAGGATGGTTTCGAGACGTGTCACAGCTCGGAAGAGCAGACCTCTGAGACAGCGTACCATGGTAGATGAGATCTTGGATAAGTACCATGACTACGAGGTAGACCCGAACCACGACATAGGACAGATAGTTAGCGATTTTGCTGCACGTTACCACACAGCTAGGCACTTTGTTACAGAGCGTCAGGCTATAGCAGATTTGATCGGACGGCTTCCCGACGAGTGCATGGATGGGCACACGATATCGCCTGGTACTTTCTTACACTGGTCGGTGACGCCACCGAGCCGACAAGTGACTTTTCCGGATTCGCTCTAGCCGTACACGAGCGTTTCTTTGAGAGTAGGTTCATGGTGTCTGTTCCTGTTCTCGAGCACCACCCCTACATCCACATCCCAGCTACTCTTGTGCCAGAGCCTTTTGTCATGAATCCAGAGTTAGCCACACTGTTAGAGTTGCCACCAGTTCTTACACCCGTTGAGGATTTGTTTCCAGAAGCAGGGTACCTGGAGGTTGACGCAGAGCTTGCTGCGATGTTAGAGTTTCCGTCTCCACTTGCACCACCTGAGGAGGTTCCTGCAGAGGCAGATTTACTCGTTGGGGACGAGGGTTCGACCTCTGACCTACCCCAGTCTTGGACGAGGGTCCGAGGACAGTTTGAGGCAGGACCATCTAGGGTCCGTTCTGCAGAGTCATACGTGCCTAGTCCACCCCCTGAGCACCTGCTTCCCCCGAAGAAGCGGACAGTAGTGACCAGCTTTGACGACTTAGTCCCACGCTTAGAGAGGACCGTTTCGGAGGTGCCTCTGCCACCACCTCTAGTACTTTTGGACAACACCACACTCAGGGTTGACGAGGCACTTCAGGTAGTCTTTGGTACAGACTCAGAGGAGGATCCGATGGAGGAGGATCCAGAGGAGGATCCGGAAGAGGACCCAGAGGAGGAAGACCCCGAGGAGCTTCCGGCCGTAGAGGGCAGCACAGACTCGACTGCAGCCTTTTGAGCAGAGAGTCTTAGACGTATAGTAGTTTTCTCTAGAAATGTCTTGTACATAGATCGGATCAGTAGACTTCTTTTGTAGTACTCTAAACGGATATGAAATTTTACGAATCGTTTTCCGTTCTAGTACTTTCAGTAGATACAGAGATGCAACCTGTTAGTGCATTCAGTACATATATAGGCAGTTAGCCTAACTTAGACTAGTTGTAGTCTAGCTTTTTGGTATAAGTCCTCATGGAGGCAAAATTAGTACTCTTTTTGACGTGTATATATATATATATAACCCCGTGAGTGGGCTTTGATCCAGTGAACATTTGTTCTTACCATGTTTCGATGGTTGCTCTTAATTAACTTACGAAGTTAAATTTTTCATAGAAGTAGTGAGGATGATACTATCTAATTCTTTCCATAAACTTGTTTAAAGTTGGAAGAATCTTACTAAGAGGGTGAAATTATTTTTTTTTTAAAAAACAGCAAAAGTGCTAATAAGAATTCTTGTTGTCTATAGTTTCAAAATGCAGCCGAGAGTAGTAAATAATAGAAGAGGACCAGGTAGACGACAAGCACGAGGTGAAAGGGAAGAGGAACAAGAATGTCATGAAACCCCTCCACCTTCACCACCACCATCTCCACCACCACCCCGTCGTAGATATTGAGGACCTATTCCTCAAACGAACCCACCCGTGTTTAATGGATCCGGTAACCCAAGCGATGCTGAGCTTTGGGTATGATGCATTGAGAGAATCTTTAAACTCCTCAGATGTTCTGATGAGGAGCGTCTTTTGTGTATCGCATTTCAACTCTCTGGACCAGCTGACTACTGGTGGGAGCTAGACAGAAGGTTATACCAGCTGAGCACTTGGCTCATTTCACTTGGACAAATTTAAGGAGGCATTGTATGATAAATACGTGCCTAAGACTTATAGAGCACAGAAAGAGGCAGAGTTCTACAATCTGAAACAAGGAAAGATGACGGTCACGAAATATGATGCAAAGTTCTGTGAGTTATCAAGATATGCGCCTGAGCAAGTAGATACCGAGGATAAGATAGCAAAGAAGTTCCGTGGGGGACTTAAGCACGAGCTAGGTGTAGCACTAGCCAGTCACGGAGGACTGAGCTACACAGAAATACTAGGACGAGCCCTAGAGATGGAGGCCGTAGTGCCTGATGAAAAGAAAATCATAACACCCGCACCAACCCCAACCCAGACTCCGAATCGAGGCCATTTCGGCAACAACAATAATAGTAACTACCAGGGAAAACGGAAATGGAAGGAGGTAACAATAGTGGCTACTATCAGCACTATAACAATCAGGAAAATCAGAGTGGTAATCAGCGAGGCTTTCAGCAGCCTAACCAGAATAACAACTATGGCAAGAAGCCATGGCAAGGGAACAATTAGTCAGAACTGTATATACAAGGGAATAATCAAGCAGGACCGTGGAAAAGGAAACGACCAGCAGGGTCAGTCACAGGGGCAGTAGAGGAACAACAACCAGGGAGAGAATAACCAAGGAAGATCACCGTTCCTGTTTGTCCAAAGTGTAATAGGGTACACTACGGTGTCTGTCAAGCAAACTCTGGTGTTTGCTTCAACTGTGGACAAAAGGGGCATTTTAAGAAGGATTGCCCGAAACCGTTGCGAGCAGTAGAGCAGAACCAATATGGTCAACCTCAACCTTTGAGGCTAATTCAGCACAGCCGCAGCAACAGTATCAACAACACGCCCAACAGCAACAGAATGCCAGGGCATTCACGATCAAGCAGAGTGCGTAGAATAAGGCAAGGGAAACCTGGCAGGTATGGGTAAACTTCATAATACCCCTATAAAGATATTGTTTGATACTGGCGCATCGCGTTCTTTCATTGTTGGCTCATGTGCGATAACTTAGATATCAGACCTGAACGAGCTAATCACGCTATGAGAGTAGCTACACCCTCAGGAGAGATCACCACTTCTACGCATGTTTGCTCTAACCTAGAACTAGAAATTGGAACTCTAAGGTTAAGGCGAACAACTTTAATGTTATGATAATATGGGATGTAGATATAATCTTAGGAATGGACTGGTTGTCTGAGAATTATGCCACAATTCTTCTGCAACGAGAGAAAAATTTATTTCCAACTCCGGGAAAAGAGCCGATAGAATTCCATGGGATTTCGATGGGCAGAGAATACCGATAATATCCGCTCTAAAAGCCAACAAATTGATGAAGAAGAAGAATTGCAAAGCTTATCTTGTATACTATAAGTGAGAGAACCAGGAACTGAAAAGACCATACAAGATGCGAAAAATTGTTAACGAATATGAAGACGGTCTTTCCAGAAGTGTTACCAGGTTTACCACCAGACCGTCACATAGATTTCACAATCGACTTAGAACCAGGATCGGCACCCAAATCAAAAGCCCCATATAGGATGGCACCGAAGGAGTTAGAAGAGCTTAAGATCCAACTGCAAAGAGTTTTAGATCTTGGTTTCATTAGACCGAGCGTTTCACCTTTGGGAGCACTATTTGTTCGTTAGGAAGAAGGATGGTTCTATGAGAATGTGCATAGACTATCGAGAGCTGAATAAGATCACCCTCAAGAATAAATATCCTTTGCCTAGGATAGAAGACCTCTTTGATCAGCTTAAGGCGCAGGTGTATTTTCAGAAATAGACTTTAAGATCCGGATATCACAATTGAAAATCAAACCCGAAGACGTACCTAAGACTGCTTTCCGAACCAGATATGGCCATTACAAATTCCTAGTTATGCCATTTGGTTTGACTAACGCCCCCGCAGTATTCATGGATCTCATGAATAGAATTTTCCACCCATACTAGACAAATTCGTTTTAGTATTCATCGACGACATTCTCATTTACTCCAAAAATGAGAAGGAGCATGAATAACATTTGCGAATAGTGTTAGAAATGCTTAGAGCTGAGAAGTTTATGCCAAATTCAGTAAGTGCGAGTTTTGGCTGAAGGAAGTGATGTTTCTTGGACACATAGTATCAGCAGAAGGCATCAAGGTAGACCTTGCCAAGGTAGAGGCAGTGCGCAATTGGAACTCACCTACAAGTCCAAACGAAATTAGGAGTTTCTTAGGTTTAGCCGGCTATTATAGAAGATTCATCGAGGGATTTTCTACAATTGCTAGACCTATGACGCAACTACTACGGAAGGAAAACAAGTACAAATGGACTGACGAGTGCGAGACAGTTTTCAGACACTCAAGGAAAAGATAACCACAACACCAGTGTTAGCACTTCCAGAAGCGAATAAGGAATACGTAGTTTATACAGATGCTTCAAAGGACGGATTAGGGTGCGTATTGATCCAAGAAGGAAAGGTGATAGCTTATGCTTCACAACAACTTCGACCCCATGAAGTTGGTTATCCAACCCACGATTTAGAACTAGCAGCCATTGTGCATGCGTTGAAAATTTGGAGACATCACCTCTATGGTGTAAGGGTTGAGATTTTTACGGATCACAAGAGTTTGAAGTACTTTTTCGAGCAAAAGAATTGAATATGAGGCAAAGAAGATGGCTCGAATTAGTCAAGGATTATGATTGTGGTATCAACTATCATCAGAAAAGCCAACGTAGTAGCGGACGCACTAAGTCGCAAGACTCCAACCAAATTAGGGTGTCTCTTTATCGAGGAAGAAACACTTGTACAAGAATTTGAGATGATGGATTTAGAAGTTCGATACACCTAAAATGATAACGACCCAAATAGCGGCACTAGTAGCTACACCGGACTTACGTGAGAGAATCATAAGTGCTCAGAGAAAGGACGAGACGTTCAAGAAGCTACGACTAAGAATAAGAACGGATAAACCAGACGGTTTTCCGAAGCACCAGATAACGCGATCGTATTTGAAAATAGACTTTGTATCCCTGATGACGACGAATTGAAAACGATATCATGAGTGAGGCTCACAATACGCCATATACAGCACACCCAGGGAGTACGAAGATGTATCAAGATTTAAGAAAGAATTTCTGGTGGAACGGATTAAAATGAGATGTTGCCTCGTTTGTAGAACGATGTTTGATTTGTCAACAAGTGAAAGCTTTACACCAACGACCACAAGGGATGTTGCAACCATTAAGTATTCCAACATGGAAGTGGGAAGATATAGCCATGGATTTTGTGATAGGTTTACCCAAGTTTAGAAGAGGAAATACTACCATCTGGGTAGTTATTGATAGGCTCACAAAATCAGCTCACTCTCTACCAATTCAAATTACCTATGGATCTAAGAAATTGGCACAGTTGTATGTTCGTGAGATTGTACGTCTGCATGGAATACCAAAGTCAATAACGTCCGATAGAGATACCAAAGTCAATAACGTCTGCATGGAAAGTATGTTTTCGACCCTAAGCACGTAATTAACCAGCAAGACGTTGTTCTTGAATCCGACTTAAGTTATGAAGAAAAACCACTATCGATCTTGGATCGAAAGGAGCAAGAATTAAGAAACAAGTCGATTCCATTAGTAAAAGTGTTGTAGAGTCACCACGGGCAAGAAGAAGCCACGTGGGAACTCGAAGAAAAGATGAAGGAGAAATCACTTACCTATTCGGAGAAGGTATGCAAATTTTGGGACGAAATTTCTTGTTAGAGGGGTAGGATGTAATATCCCGGATATTTCTTCCGTCACTAAATAAAAAGTTGTTAATTAATTAAGGCTTTGCACGCCTAAGTTAAGGAATTTCAGTTTTAAGACTAACGGTGAAATCCGTTTCTGAAAATAAATTCCAGAAGTCGTTCAACCGACTACTGTATTAGGGTTTTCGCGTCCGATACAATTTTCGTTCGAGAACTCAGATCGAAAAACCGTCTGACTTTACATTCACTTATTTTGCGATACGAGTCTACTGGTAAAAGTCAGTTTTATTTATTTTTTCGGGCAAAATTTGACTGTCATGTCTCAACTTTTCTTTGGATTTCGGAAATCGAATCATGCTTTCCGACTAAGGAAATTATTTCCAATCTATTGGTCGAATTAGATTTCGTCCATTACGTAACCATCTAAGAAATTAATTAATCGATTTTAGCATGCAGTGTTAGACCCGTAATCGAGATATTTTGGGATTTAATTCCCTCTTAAACCGCCTATCTCTCTCTCTCCTTGATATTTTTCACTTTATTAACTTAATATCTCACTTAAGTCATCACATATCTCTCTCTCACCCACCAAAGAAACCCCCCCCCCTCCCCATCTCTCTCTCTTCTCTCTCTTGTTCTTCATCTTCAAGTTAATCTTCAAGTGTGTTCTTCATTCTTCAAGCTTCCAAGTTCCGTAACTTGCTCGTTTATCGATCGATTTCAATTCCGATTGCATATTCATGAAGGTGAGAGCTTCCTCTTCATTACTATCCGAACAAAAATCCATTTCCTTTATTTTGAAAATTTCGAAAATTAGTAAGAGGAGTAGAAGATGATGTTCTAAGTTTGTGACATGATTATTAATGCTTAGGATTAAGTTCTATGGTTGAAATCAAGAATAAATCGTGTAGGAAGAAAATGGGTAATTTTCGAAACATTCATGAATTAATTGATGAAGACTTAGCTTGAATTTAAAGGTATGATTTGTGGAATATATTTCTATGTATTAGTATGTTGGTGTATGAAATGTTTAAGAATTTTATAAAAATAAAACAAGATTTTAAGAGATGAAGAAGTATGATTTTGGTTGAGCATTGTTATGATTTGATGAGATGTTATGATTTATGAGAAGTAGAAAACATGTAGTTGAACATATATTTAGTTAGAATTTTCTAAAAATAAAAATGATATTGTAGAGATGAAGAAGCATGATTTTGATTAAGTAAATCTTATGTTTTTGATGATGTGATTTGATACATATAATGTAGGAAGCAAGAGGTTCAACATATATTTAAATTAGATTTTTCTAAAAATAAAACGAAATCATTGGAGACAAAGAATCGTCGATAGAATTAGTTTTGATGTTGATATGGACTTATGGTTTGCATATTAAAATCTATGTAGTTAATGACGATAATTGGAAAGTTTGAATGAATTCTAAGAATGTCGAAGTTTTCGTAAGAGATGAAGAGTCGAGCCTAATCATCGATAGGAAAATCGAACGAGAAACTAATCGATTATTAGTAATTGTTGGTATGTTAGGTTAGTTGTGGAATTAATTGAGAACTAATTAACAACTATGAAGAATCGAGTTCATAAACCGATAAAAATGACGTGAATTGGTTAAGTAATAGTTTTGATGGTGTTAATATGTTAAGATGATCATTATTAAGTAAGAGAATGATAGAAACTAATTTGATTTGAATCGGATTAGTAGAACTTCAAGAATCGAAGAAAGTAAGTAAGTGTAGAAACAAAGAAACGAGAAAACGAGGGTTTGTATGTTTCCGATTGATGATATAGTTGATGTATTGATGATATGCATGATTACATGTACTTAGTTTGAATTTCTTAGATTTTATAAAAATGTTTAAGAAAATCGACAACGATGTTCGTTGCTCGATAAAAACGACGTGTTTGATAATTATGAGTATGTGTTGATTAATTTGAGTTCATTGATGTTTAATAAGCATGAGTGTAGTTGATAATAATTTTATATAAGTTATGAAATAGAAGTCGAGAATTAAAATTGAATTGAATTTGAAATGAAATAGCTAAGTAAAATCAATTAGTTGAAAAGACGAGAAGTGCTCGTCGTATTTTTAATCGAGGAACGTGAAAGTGATCACGTTAAATGATTGTGTGTTTTGACTGTTAAGTTGATAGAAATTTCGTGACATAAAGGTTGTATAGCATTGATCGAACCTAGGGAATCGTGCATCGAGTTTTAAGACGATTAGGGTTTTCGCGGACAGTTTTGCGACCTTCACAGAACCGGCTATAACTCTTAGCTCGTTTAACGAAATCGAGATCCGTAAATTGGACAGTAAACTAGACATCCGTGTCTTTCTTTTGTCATAAGGAACATCGCCTGTTTCGAATACTCTGTTCTGTAGAAGCTCCAGACCTACTTCCTTGTGCAGAAAATTTCTAAAACTCATTTTCTTAAGTTGAATTCTTTTCAACTTAATTCTTTAAGAACTTAATTCTTTAAGAACTTAATTCTTTTCGGAGTCATGGCGCTCTTGTTAGGCTTTTCTCAATCCAACTAATGTTTCAGTTACCTCGGTCTGGAAAGCAACGAACTCAGCCCATCTTGACTCGAACCGAGACTCCCATTCTTCATCCTAAGTCTGTTGGGATTTAGCGAGGTTGAATCAGACAAGGATTGGAAGACGTTCAGCTCAGACTTGATCCCAAAAATGGTTGTCTTCAGTTCAGAAATGTCTTGGCTGGTGGAGGAGGAGAATTCATCCAGCTTTGTCTTTAGTGAAACATTCTCCTCCACCAGCTGCTTGTTCTTCTCCTCTTGTGCTTCCAACATACTCAGCTGATCTTCTTTGTTTTGCTGGAAGTTGGCAAGCTCTCCATCCTCAGCTGGTTCACCCTCTCAGCTATCAGCTCGCAAATGTCTTCAGTTGAGGGCGCGGCTGATCAGCTGGAGCTTGGTGTTCAATCAGAGCTGGCTGCTCAACTGTAACCATGGCTTGACGGTTGGCATGTACAGTTGAAGCTCTTCTTCTTCATTCTTTGCTACGGCGGCGGCTGCGTCCAGATCATTGAGGAAGTCAGCTGACTTGATTAGCATGTTGTCGAGGAATTCAATGCAATCTTGTCCAGCTATCCCTGGTATCAGTGCCTTCTGCCTTGCTGAGGTTCAGACGACGTGTCAGCAGAGCCACCTTGTTGTTGTAGGCGACTTCCAGGTTGGCATAGTTGAAGTAGTCTCGGATGCGAGACTCGTCCGCTTTCAGTCGGTCCCAGCTGTGTACCTGATTGTATCTTCCTTCACATACCAGTGACTAAAGATCAGGTTGAACTGGTACAGCAGCTCGGTTCCAAAAGTAGCGAAGATTGGCATGTCGCGAGCTTCTAGGAAATCCCTATCAGCTTCTGGAAGCAGTAGGCCACCTTGCCTTCATGCTCCAGCGCGACGGCCTGAAGGTCAGCTTCGTCATCTATGGGGAGATAGATTCTCATAAGGCAATTGTTCAAAGGTTTCATCAATGTAGGCCAAAGAAGTGGTCTCAACATTGGCATTGAGCTGGGAGCTCGGAATATCAGATTCTGTGGGGGGGGGTATCAATAGATTCCTCAACATTGGCCGAAGAAACGGTCTCAATATTGGCATCGAGCAATGAGCTCGAAACATTTGGCTGTGATTCGGTTGAGGAGCAGAGGCTCTTGGGGTGGTACGACATCAACTCCTGCCGTGGGGGAGGTTGGAACATCTTCAATTTCCTTAGAGGAGAAAGAAGCATCCGATGTCACGTCCGTCTCCATTCCTTCCGCCTCATCAGTTCCAGCAACGCGAGAGACGATCTTGAAGGCAGCTGCCTCAGCTGAGGGCTCGACTCGGATGGCTCCTCAGCTAGTGCCGTCTCAACTGGCGCCTCCTCCTCAGTTGGTGCATCAACAGCTGGTTCCTCAGCGGGCTCAGCTGGCACCTCAGCTGGCTCCCAGCTGGCTCTTTCAGCTGGCTCCTCAGCATGCTCCTCAGCCGGCATGTCCTCAACTGGCACAACAACCGTCTTCTTGAACCTCACCCTCAGCTTCTTCTGGGCAGGCTCCTCCTCCTTTTCTTTCTCCGACTCAGCTCTGCATCGTCAAGCAGCTTTCGATTTGGAGGAGCGGCTGACAGCTGGTACCTACTCAGCTGTATCCTTGGGTTCAATTGTCTTCCCAGCATCCTTCTTCTCCTTAGGACTATACACACTCCTAATCACCTCATGTGCCTTCTTTGCTGTTGGAAACAACATCAATTTCTTCACAGGGGTCTTCTCGCAGTCCTCCTATACCATGTTCTGACCCTTGGTTGCGAGCAGGATCAGAGCAAATATTTTGCAATCGAATTTTAGAGTCCCTTGACACTCAACAATCTCTCCCTGAGTCGGTTGTGGTCTCGGAGATCGTTTGCTTCTCCAGGGTCAGCTGGTTCAGAAAATATTGGAACCAGTTGATCTCGTGTTTTGTGCTCCAATGCCAGCAACTGTTTAAGTTTGGTCGGCTGATGTCTCCGAACGCTCCGCTGTAGCCGAACACGACCTTGGAGACAACATTGAACAGGAGTCGATGTTCTGGCTTTATTTGGTCCTCTGCATATTGCTCTT